>QFEA01002303.1:503-29834 GCA_003315975.1 Lactifluus echinatus
ATGTGTTAGCGAATCTCAGAACACTGCCATCGATCAAGGCAAAATAAATGGGATAAAAATCCCTCTTGTTGCGCTCGGAATCAACAACGGTTGGGTGAGTTCTCTCTCTCTCAATACTACGTCTGCCCATGTTTAAGTGGCTCGGCGAACTATAGTTCGATGCAGCTCTCCAGTACAAAGCTTACATCGACTATGCCCTCAAAAATCCCTATCGTGCTCTCATTAACAACTCACAAGCTGCATCGTACCTTGGTGCATATAATAAAGATTGTCTACCTGCTCTTAATACTTGTGCCAGAACTGGCTCTAACGCTGCGTGCAAGAATGCTGACGACACCTGCCTCACCGAGATTGAAAATCGGATCTTGAATAATGCAGACTTCGACATTGATGATATTCGTGCTCCGGCTAATGATCCTTTCCCTTCAGGGACATTTGTCACGTACCTTCTGAACCCGCATATCCAGAATGCTATTGGTGCTCAGGTGCCATACCAAGGATCGTGCTCCAATATATCGTCTGAACAGTTCCGAACGACGGGTGACGGTATGCCTAACCCGTCATTCAGTCGACGGTGTTAGCTCATTGATGTGTGCGTTAGATGCGCGTTCGTTCTTGCCTACACTTAGCAAAGTGGTCCAGAGCGGCATTCAGGTGCTCATCTGGGCAGGTGACGCCGGTACGTCCCTGTACCGTTCCAAAATTCCGTTTAACGCCGGTCGTAACTCATCACCGGCCTGATTTCACAGACTGGAATTGCAACACCGTCGGCGTGCAGGCTGTCATTGCTCGGCTGAACTTCACAGAGTCGAGCACTTTCAACTCGCAATCGCTGGTGCCGTACACAGTTGGCGGCGTGCAGTATGGCACGTTTAAGACTGCCGGCAATCTGTCGTTCTTGAATGTGTTTGAGGCGGGCCACGGCGTGTCCGCATACCAACCCATTCTTGCGTTACAAGCCTTTACACAAACCATTAACCTGCAGCCGCTGCACTCTACCTAGACCCGTATAGCTAGGTGTTGGTCGCCTACGTACTAACCAATCACTTTCCACTTCGGCAGTACTGTGTTGTGTGAGCAAGGACATATATCATCTTCGATACGTTTGATTGGACGAACGATGTTTGGTAGCAGAACTAGGACGTTACGAACTCTCAATCGATACTTCGTGTACGTATACGTAGAAATTGTAACGCATTTAGTTACACAAAATGTATGAATGCTGGAACGAAGAGACGAACATGCATCACATATATAGGAAACAACGCCCTAGAGACCCAGGCACGCGCATATCTCAATATTGTTTTAGCTAGACAGACACAGAATAGTGCAGATGATATCACGAGGATTATCGCGGTCGCTAGCTGCATTAAAAGGATAGTTGTTCGATTATCCCCGCGGCATTTCGTATAAGGCTACGGAACTGCTTCTTCTGCCGCCGGTATCGCCCCTGCGACAACTCAAAGTCAAGTAGTTTTAGTAGTGATTTGTAGACCGTTGGCTTGCACGCCAACGTGATACGGAACGCCTTCAGGCCCAGCCTGCATTTGTCCCATCAGCATAGAGACGCGGAAAGCAACGAGCGGCGTCGACTAGCCATGTAATGCATGTCTTCTCGACCTCGCATTTGCCACCTTGGGCTGTAGATACTTTGTTTAAGACCTTGCTGCGCATCACAGCGTATGTGTACCGAACTACCTGCTGTATTGTTCCTGTAAAGACGCTCAACATTCCTGAAACGACAGTGAGAAAAAACTACTGCAGCGTACGATGAATGAATTTGACATTCTTGCGTACATTGGCACCCCAACTTCGCAAGTAATGATGCATCCGCATTGAGACGACCAGGAAGTTTTGGTATGCATTAAGGTACACTACGGGAAGTGTGTTGAGGGCCGAATCGCAGAATATTATGTGGCTCTTTGCTCTTCCCAATCTGAAGGACAAAAGATCAGGAGCGAGGACTTTGGGAAAACCGCGATTACGAAACGTACTGTAGCATCTTGTGTAAGAAGGCAGAGCCCGCGCGGCGCCCGCGGTCAACGGTAAGGGAATCCAGAAGGACTGACCGCGGGTCCTATTAAGGGTATGTACAACTGCATAAGGAGACAACTTACAGGTGTCATGATAACGTGTATAATCAGTTGACACTGACAAATCCTCCATATTGATAAACAGGGCACACCACGGGAAAGCTATCTTCTGGTAAATACTAGCCAGTCGCTACTGTGTGTTCGTCACGCACATTTTTGTTCCGGTTCCGTGGCCCGCACAATGTGTGGGTCACATTCGAAATTTGTCAGAGTCTTCTCCAAGGAGATGAAACAGCCGTACTCCGGGTGTCCTAGCCATCACCAGATCCATTAGATGATAGTTGAAAGGTTCATAGGTCCCAACCTTCGATCATCACGTCAAGAAACCGCCTGGCTTTGGCATGGTCCGTGGTGATGAACAAATAGTCGTCGATGAGTCGGAGTAAGAGCTGCCGAGCATAGGGATCGGTTTCGGTGAGTTCGATGTCCGCGGATTAGGTACACCTACACTTGTTGGGTCTTGAATGAAGTTCAAACGCGTTCGCTCGAGATCTGCATAGAAGATGGAACAGAGTAGGGATGATAGCACTGAGCCCTGTGGTATACCAACCCCTTGTCGGTAGTAATCTTGGCCGATCTAGTTCTGTTGTTGACTAGACTACACATCACCGAACATGTCAGTTACACACCTTTACAATATTTTCAGTAATATGCTCCTCGAGGAGCTCTAAAACTTCTTCTCTGGAAGAAAATTGGTAGACGACGCGATCTACAAATATGGTGTGTCGTAGCATTGCTGCCAGTTCGGTTGCATATCGTAAAAAATGCGGGTGCTCGTCTAGAGGCCGAAAGCGGGGCTCAGCATTACGGTACGGAAGGACCAAGGCTGAACAGCAGACCGTCGGGGAGCGCCTTCATCGCGAATTTTCGCTTGACCTTTCCAGCAGCTTGCATGACCTGCCCAAAACGCGGGAGAACGTAATTATCCTGAAGCCGATCAACAATACATCTACAGCCAGCCTCGAGGTTGTTTGCGAGGCGTACTTCAGAAAGAACATTTCTAAGAATTTGGAGAAGCTTCGACTGCTCGATCGTATCGAAGCATGCTTGTACGTCCACCTTTACGAAGTATAGCTTGGGCCTGGAAGCAGGCAGGTGGTCAGTAGCATATCCCATATCGAATATGGTGCCTTACAAGTTTCCAGAAGGGTTGGCGGAGATAAGACGTGTCTTGAACGCCTTGAGCTGTGTGTAGATCTCATTATGTCCGAATACCGATGCTCCCACAAGTTCTGGCCTCGTGGCCTGCCTCCCATTGAGAGATTTACGGCAAGGGCCTATCCAGATAACCCACCTTCTCGTAAGTGAGAATTTGGAATGCAGCTTGGAGAATATCATTGATAGATTGCTGGCGCACGTTCGTTTTTCCCTGGGGCAGAGGATAAGTCTCAGGTACATTGTCACGTTGTCGACTGTCGACTCACTTTAATCTCCGCCCTTTTCCGCCGAAGGTTTACGATAGGCCGTACCCCTGTGTCCTTGGGCAACAGACGGACAAAAGAGAATCCCAATTTACGCTGGCGTAGTAGTTCTTCTGCTTCGTACTTGAACGTAGATGTAGCTATGCAGCACATAGATAAATGGTATGGCCACACCTCTTCCAGTTTCGAGAATGTGACACTCGTAAGTCGCTCGATAAGGGGTGCACAAAGCACTTCCCAATCGTCTTGACGAAAGTATAATACTTTGTTCTTGAATGCGGAGGATTCAGTTATGTAGAATGTAGTCTGTGGGTGCCAAGATAAGAGAACAGATAGGAAGATAGAATAGCGCCAATTACTCGTAACAGTGGGACAACAAACGAACCGAAATACCAGAGGATGTATTCTTCCAGGAGCTCGCGTCGTTTGATGCTGTCGGAGGCAGGAGGATGAGCGGTGGAAGCACTTCCGGACGCAGCCCACTTGCAGCTGGTCGTGCTGAGGCCTTGCATGATATTATGGAGAGACATCGTTTCATAGCGACGATATGAGATGAAGTTCTTCAGGGCTAGAGCACAGGCAAAAGTCGAAACCAGATTTGCTATAGAAAACGTAACCAGCAGCGCACCAGCCAAGACAAGCTTGAAGTTTTTGTCACCTCCCCAAAAAGCCTTGGGAATGACTGCTTTCGTGACTAGGACAGCAAACCGGTATATCTTCCTCAGCCTCCTTGAGCGTGCCATTTCACGAAATAGTTTAGATATCGATTACCTCGGCATAAGAGCATGCAAATTCAGCAAATCTGGGTTTACTCTTGGAACCACTTGCAGACGGACGACAAGAGGGATTGAACGATGGGCCAGAAGCTGTTGCGGTCCGTTGAGAAGACAGACTAATCGATTCCTCTGACATGAGCTCCTAGATGACGAATGAATGCGGGCACCATAGCCAGAATTGTGCAAAGAAACAGACCAGGATGATGCTAGAGTCGAGAACAGCCTCTTGTTCAGGCCGTTTCAGCTTGGATGGACAGGCAATGTCTCTCAATGCTTTGTACGAGCACCCCCCATGTCTCCATAGGATCTTTTCCAGCAAGTCAAATACGGGCCTTACTCTCTTAGGCGTCTTCGACGCACGGGCCTTCTTTGGGTGACACCTCAGTGGAGGTAGATGTAGCACGACCCAGTCAAATCTCACCTGTATCTCTTCTTCACGGTCGGCGAAATCTGAATACTTGTAAGCTTTAGCGGAAAATGTAAACATGGTTGCAAGCCCGTATTCGCGCGGAAAGACGTATTTAGATAGATGCTGAGCTGCCTTCATCCTTTTGTGAGGGTCGTGGGTCTCATACCAAGCACTCTTCGATCGACAAGATGGGTTCAAGACGTTGAGGATGTCTGTATAGAGGTGAGAATTTATATTTCTCTCATATAAGCACACGGACGCTTCTGTGGAAGACCAGCTGTCATCACGTCAGTCCTTGGTATGTATGCTGGCCGGGCATAACACAGATGTCCTCGATCGAACAATATATCCGCTGGGCTTCGCCTCGAAGGGCCATCTCAGTCAGGTTGTGCATGTTGCGTGAAGAACTCACTTAGAACCCCCGGATGCACATTGCAATCGCATTTTCGGTGGAGGTGCCTCAGGATGTGGCTCAGCCTTCCTCTTACGTTCCTCAGAGGAAGCAGGGACAGCCGACGCGCTATCAATGAGGTCCATAGATGGAGACGGCAAGAAGATCAACGGAACTCCTGTCAACTGGCAAAGACATTCGTTGGGTAGCGCCACGAACGTGCTCGCTTCCGTCAGCAAATGTAACATAACACCCTCCCCGATCCTGATGCACCACAGGCGTAAGATGCGTAGAGAATATTAAAGATATTAAGGTACGCGCCTTCCGAGCAACCTCTCCCAGTCTGACCCTTGCAGCGCGGTGACAATTGTATTCACAAAGAAATTATTAACACCGGAGCGTGTGTCCCCCGCTCTCATCTTTGAACCACTCTGATACGACTTTGAGATAGCGGAGCCATGAGAACGCAGCTACAAGGGCCATAAAATGGGACATACACCACGGTACCCCATAGTGATTACATTTACACCCTTCTGCTTCGGACCAGAGAACAACCTTTCTTGGGCCCGCGCTATAACCTGGCGTCCTTCATTACTACTAGCCAAACTGTGATACAAGGAGGAAAAAACACACAGTGCGCATCGGTTCAAAAGATTGGGTCACGCTGAATCGCGCTTGGCCGGGTAGAGGCATGTCGCCGCTGAAAGCTAAGTAGGATTGGGCGAGGAATTGTCCGTACGAGGGCGGGTCTGAAGGCAAGAGTAACACATCGTTGACTCCTTTGCCTGGCGGGGGATTAAGAACTAAGTTCAGGTACGTTTGAAGGCTGTACACCCGAGGAAAATATGCGTTTAAGATGGAGAGCGTAATTTGGTGGGACATGTGAAGCGCGACGCGACGTGGCACGTGAATTTAACGGTGGCTGTTTTAAGTAGTCCATGTCTCGCCAGCCGAAGTACACGTGCACTCGTATAACTGATACTCGTCCCTTTTTCTCAAGCTATCTGAAATAGATTCGTTGCCACTACATTCGCTTAGTTGTAGAGTAATGCAAGATGTGGGGACATTTCGACACTCATCCAACCGGCCTTACCTTCTTCATGTTACTTTCTCTTCTAGAAAGGAATGAGGACAAAGGCTCCAGATACGCAATGAGAATGGCCCCTGAATAATGCCAAGGAGATGCCTCAGATGATGTGGGTACATGTGCAATAGAGAAACAACAAGTCATTGGTAAATGTGAAGTGGAACAACAAATAAAGGTGCTGGCTCTACGTCTCCCCAGGGGACCCAGACTTCCTCGTGGCCGGGGAAGATATTTCTTCGACAACTTCAGCGGTCGAGGTATCTAGCCCGCCGCGGTTGAGCCATCCTATCGATGCAATTCGTGAATACAATAGTCATCCGGGTTCATCGTGCATGCACTTACCTTTCAGCTTCTGATTGTGTACTTTTTCTCGTTCCTTGTCGATGGCCCGTAGCCGCTTGAGCTCTGCGTTGGCAGCCTGCGCGTCTAAAATCGCACATTAAGAACAAAATGAGACACTAACCCCATCACCGCACTACGCAGGGCATACTGTACCTGCGGGACTCTGCTTGATGAGCTCCTCCAGTATCTTCTCCGCACGTTCGAAGTACCCTTGTTCGCCAATCGCCTTGCCTCGGCGGAACATGGCCTTGTAGTTCGTCGAGTTCTTCGCCAGTGCTTTCTCTGCCGTTTCCTGAGCGCGCTTCCAATTTTCGCGCTTGATGTGACACGCGGACATGTTCGCGTAGACCTTCTCGACAAGTTCATCCGCCTGCAGGGTGCGCGCGGCGTGGTGGTTAGCATACACGCCTTTAGGGGCTCGCACGAAGGAGGATATGAAAGCGCACCTCAGTTCGCTCTTTCGGCGCCGTGGCACTGTCAATAGCACCAGAGCCCATAGCAGTGGCTAAACCGCCTGATCTGCGAAACAGCAAGAGTAGGGTGTGAAATAGGGTGCAAATAACTGGCGCAGAACTTAGAGCACAGACTTGTCCAGGCCCTCAGCGTAAAGAAGCACCTCCGCACGGAATCAGACACCGTATATTGACTTGTTATAAGAGAAGCACACCTCGTGATATGCTCTAAGAGCTAACACACGGTAAATCAGCGACAATAAACTGATAGATGACTCTAGCTCTGGTCCCTCTACATACCATCCGTCAAATTCCCAGTTTTGAAAGCCGCGTCAGCTATCGTCTTCTTCTGGCGCGCGACCTCCAGTTTGTTCTCTGTAGAGTGTGGATCCGTGGACATTGTGTTTTAATGTGGGTAGAGGTTAGGGCGATGATATAACGTAAACCAAATTCGATCAGTTCCGTAAACGTGCCAGTACGTAGACCAGGGAAACCCCGCTCTTAGCTCATCGGTTAGTCCATCGTACATTCTATCAGGAGCCATGACTATAATCATGGACTACCCATGGGATGGGCAAGATCTCCTCATCTGAACTCAACTTAGAACTGCAACACCATCATCACTGTTTCGACGCCAGTGGCAGGTTCGGTCAATCTAAAATGACACGTCGACGAATTACGAAATACTCTTTGTTTTCTGCAGCCTGCTGGTGCAGCTGGAAAGGTGCTGTATGTCTCTAGAACTTACGACGTGACTTGCTCGCCTTCCTTCTGGTAGGCATTCGTAAGGGTATTATGCTCTCGCAGGGGCAGTCCATCAGCGTCCCCTGTCGGTAACAAGACAACAAGGCACACGGCGTAGATGACACAGTATAAGACATCGACGAGATATATACTGGGGCTAGTACGCGGGCCGTCTTCAAATAATCCATCCTCGGCGTCCTTCTAGTGCAACACGTGGAAAATGGAGAAACATTGTCAAGAAGAGCCGTTCGTGAATCCATGACGTCCTGTCACCGGTTGGAAGAGCTCGATCATACCCGACCTTCGGGAAACTCGACACGACAGGACCTTAGAAAATGGTTCACTCACCCAGACCCGTCCGTGTAATTCCCTCTTGTGGGTCCACGGAAAACCCACCTTTTCGCATCCTTATCCTTGACACTTTCGCAATCACCGATAGACCACGGGTATGCAGTGGGCTTGAGTTCGTTTTAAGTAGTTTCCTCATACATTTGCATCTTCAATACTTCTTCGGAATATAGCGCCTACCTCTACACTGACTTCAAGGACACCGGTGGAAGATGTCCATGATCTAATTTCCCTTGCCCATTGGGTGAACAATCCGACCCTTGTTTCGATATTTTGTTCCACTAGTATTTGAAACATTATCGCAGATCGGAGCTACAGTATACGGACGTACTCAAACCGCCTCGAGAACATGACCAAGGCTGCAGCACAAGCGCCGAATGATCTCATTCTAAGTGCGCTCGACAGATATCTATCATCAGGACGCTCTCGAAAGAAGCTGGCTGAACATGAGGATATTCATAATACTTTCTCTCATACCTTAGTTGCAGGTTCCATTGGGGTTATTGCCAACTCAAAAAATCAGCTGCTACCTTGCACCGTTCATGTGCGACGTGACTTAACAACGAATTGTCTGAAATTTTGAACGAGACATATGAAGCAAACCAAGTGTAATCACTGAGCAGAATCAGGGTCGTACATCGACTGTTGTAATGCCTCAGTGGCTGATCGTCCACTTCGTGTGGAGGAACTTGCTGAAGTGCTTGCGCTTGATTTCGCTGTGAGGAAAATCTCAGCGGTCGATGTAGATTTACGCTGGGGGCGATCAAAAGCAAATTCTGTTATCGGTATCCCAGTCTGAGCACCGACCCGGTACCGTTGTCAAGAACCGCTGTTTCCGACTGATTCAGTTTCCACACTTCTCCATCGTCAATAAATTCCTCATTTACATGTCTGATCGCTTTGCCACCTCTGCATTCGACACCGGGCATTATCATGCACAGGGATGCGCAGATAATCATAGCTCAAGTCTGCCTTGATGTCCGGCTTTGGTTGGACTCTCACAAGAGTATCAAGAGCATACTTTATTCTGACAAAGGAATGTTGCTGACTCTGGTACATCCTTGCGGGGCCCTCCTTGACGCACACTTCACCGCCTGGCCGAAGATGTACGCGGGTGCGGGAAATACATAACCGTTAATCAGCGACTGCTCACATGTGCTAAACGACCAATAAAAGGTTTATACAATGTTGCCACATTTTAACTGGATTCCACGGTCTAGCAGAGAGAGCGGCTGACTTTGTCCGTAAAGTGACGGTGGTAGTTATTCGTTCGGCAACATTACACGCAGCGTTGCGCAAATCACATGCATATGTCGGGGTCTCACAGCCACTACTCAAGCGCTGCAGTGGACGTTGACGCGTTGACGTTTGGGGCATCGAGGCTTAGAATTTCATTGCACTAAGCATCGACTTCATCCTTATGGACACTTCAACATCGGTCACGGCTGCTCGACTAAGTGTAGATGTGATCCGGTCAAAATAGGGGCTAGACTCCGCCGCAGATCGATGACTTGGGCACCATATAGACATCAATACGAGACCCGACGTTGACATCGTGCGGTTTTCTGGCCGGACTAGTGTATGGACGCGCAGGATAACCGCTTGACACTGCTGCATGTAGCGCTGGACGAAGGCTATGACACATGCCTAAGGACGAGGCCCAAAAGACAGCCCACCGCGCAGATACTTGACATCACGCCGGACCAGGGTGCGGATGTAGATGTGCAGAATAACAACTACTCGGCCCGCTGCATCTAACGTATAATACCGAGGCCATGTTGCCGCCGCTTCTATGTGCTGCATTGCCTATTTGAGGGCGAGAGACAGTATCCTTTGAATCGCAGAGCTGATAGTCAACGTCATGTGGTTGGTACTGGGCCAAGGTGGAGCGGACGCGCAGAAAAATATCCACCGAACTCCTGTGTATGGCGTTAGTCAGACGGTAACGCAAAGCAGCTGCACTGCTGCTCGAATGTAGCACCGCTGTAGACGTGAGACAATCTACGGCCAAGCAACATTACACTCCGTGTCGCAGAGCGGATATCCCGAATTCATTCAGTCATCGCTAGGCAGAGGGGGGTAGAAGCGGATGCGCAGAGGAAACCGGCTTCATACCACGGGAATCCACTGTATGTTGCGATATTCAAGTAATGGGGTAATCTGATATCATGCGAACTTTGCTGGAGTAAGGTGAGATCTGGTCATGCAGTATGAGACTCACTCAATTCTGCCGTATCTGGAACCATGTTGAGGAGTACGGCTACTGTTTGATGGTGATGTCAGTCTCCATACACTATTACTTTCAAGGGTTGCGTCTGCGAGAGCCGATCAAGAGATCTATACAGTTGCTAGACCATGTCCAGGCTGGACTAAAAAATATTCTATATTTACCGTCCTTGTCCACGAGTGTCTGCTGAATAGGTGAATAGGTTCGAGGTTTGGGTTTGTATGTAGAAGTGATTCTGTTTACGGTTGTTGACACGAGACCGACGCCGACACCGTCGACTGTCAATATCGCACCCACACAGGGACGCCCTATACACCACTCCCATCCATGGCCTTGCTCAGCTCCGTCCTCGGCTTCTCCCTCTTCGGGCTCGGCGCCCGCTTGGGCCAACTCGGTATCCAAAAGCGCAACCTCCTCGAAAGTGCGACGCCTCTTCCTTCCTCACCGTCCTTCTTCACCACCCAGCTTGCTGACGTTCGTCCTTGCTTCCTTTCCCTCGACGAACATCATCATTCGTGTATCCGTTCGGTTCATTGCGTTTCGTGATGCGTTGGTCAGATCCAGGCGGGCATCTCGTCTCGATGTTGGCTTTCGGTTATCTTGGTTACTGGGCGCATCAGTGGGACGAGCGCGCAGCGGTTCTCATTGCAGAGAAGCGAGCGGAGATTGCGGAGCGGCGTAGGCAGAGGATCGCTCGGGCGGAAGAGGCTTCTGCAGCTGCGTTACAGGCCGAGGCGTCGTAACACAACACAAATCATCCGTACGAGCCCGAGTATTAATTTTTTTTCTGTTTTCTGCTCTCTTCCTGCATTTTTGGACAGCCCGTGAGTACAGCATCCCGCCTCTTTACCCTAAAATACTGATGTTGGATGTGAATTGGCGCCGTTCTGTATTTTCTGGCAATAAGGTGTCGTCCGCCTAGCACATACCGCCTGCTCTTGCCTGTTTGTGCCATTGTAGATGAACGCTCTATTCTTAATCAACCAGTCACAAAAAATATCGTGGGAGTACTCAGACAGGAGTGTCCCATCTCCGTGCTTCATTAGTTCAGCCCGCAGTCAGGCCTCGGCTCCTGCAATGGCATGGCTTAGCGGTGCCCAGGGATGGAGATATGATGTTGGTGCTACGAATTTATAAGCATGACCCAAGTAGTTTCGACATTGACAGACACTGCAACGGACAACACAACGACATGGATAGATATCTTAACCTGAACCAAGTCTGCTGCAAAACACGACACCAACAAAGCAGCAAATCACAATCTCTTCACTAGATTCAACTCACTACTCTATAATATTCGTACAGATTGCAGGACCAGCACTGCGAACTTCCTATTGCTATTGGTTCAACCCTATCAAGAAAAGACAGACTAGCGGCGAAAGACCGAAAAAGAGAATATCAAAGGAAAGGATGTACTCGAAATGTCAGAGAGTAAGAGAAGAGCAGGAGAAACGTGGCCAGAAGGTTATGATAGTAACAAGCAAGCCAGAGTATGGACAGCTACACGCGCCAATAACCGTGAGCAGGAAATGTGAAAGAGATAACTGCATGCATGGATAATGGCGTATGCCCAAAGCAACTTGTACATGGTAACAAAATGGTTTTTTTTTTGTTGATATGATGCACGGTGTTGTACAGGTGATATTGGCCGATGAGGGGATATGTGCAAGTAGGGATGTGAGGAATGTCCTGTGAATGGATGAGGATCAGATGCGCGTGAACGAGTGTGGGCGCAGCGCAATCCGGGGTTGCAGAAAAACGAACGTTTGATGATGGTGAGAAGCACTGCAAATGGTCACATTTTGTGACGTAAAACGAAGCAGAAGTGATGAGTGCGATGATCCCAAAGCAATGTTATGGTTGAATGAGCGTGTGAAGGGATCAATTGGATATCCCGAAGGAGTAATGTGGCGTTGAGGAAGACGCATCGGGCGTTCCAAAAAGGAAGGATACGATCGAATAGAGAAGGGTGTAAACAAGGTCACCCTTTTGTGGAAGTGGGGGTGCTTTGAACAAGAAATAGAAATCGGGGGGTGGAAATCAACGCAGTTGGAATGCACTGTCTAGCCCGTGGCCGAGGCCTTCACTGGGGATGATGTCCACAGCCTCAGACACCACGTCGTTCTCGCCCAGGCTACTAAAGCTGATACGACGCGCAGCGCGGGACGGAATGGGGCGCACACGGCGAAGCGTGCGCTGGGCAGCAGGGGTGCGGGGTGAAGGAGCAGGTGGGGGTGGAGGTGGAGGTGGGTGTGCACCCATAGCAGGGATTTGTACAGACATATGAGCGGGCAAAACATGCGAATAAGTCATAGGAGATGGAGATCGATGAGGGAGCTCAGGACCAAACATAGACGGATTTCTTTGAGCATTCATACGAGGGCGACGTGCAGGGCTATCATCCGTACTCGATAGCGTCTTGCCGAAGCGTTGGTCAGCGCCACGCCGAGCCTTCTTCGTCTGCTTCGTGCGGAGATTCTCCTCTTCATCCGAGCTTACATCTGAGCCTTTCGCGGCAACACTAAAAGAGGGAGCACGCTTCATTGTCTTGCGTGCGTCTCCAAACGAATCAGTGCGTCGTACGAGGGCACGAGGAAGTGACTGCAGAGAAGACGAGGAAGTGGTCGACATGGTCGATACTGAGCGACGGCAACATGGGTCCGAAGGCTGCGTTTTCCATTGAGAAACCGCCGAACGAGAAGAATGCAATGTAGTAGAAGAGGGTGTGGAGATGTTGAGGGTCTGAGAATCAGCGGAAGATGGGCGCGCATAAGGGTGGTAAACGGGGTTGGGGAACAAGCGGTCGGAGCGATGAAGGCGACGAGAAGTCCTGTATCAAGAACCACAACATCAGGATAGGGGAGGCATAGAGGAAGGATGTGGAAAATACCTAGTGAATGCGTCTGTATCGCATAATTCGAGCTTGGCCGATTGCATAAAGTCCATACTAGATTGACGGTAGAGGGGACGCTTGATGTTAGTAGTACGCTTGAGGACCTCACGAAACTGTTCGAGATCATGATCACCGTCTTCTTCTTCGATAGTATTCCGTCTCTTGTGCTCAGCAGATACTTCCTTGGCGCGAGTACGGCAAAGGTCAACAAGTTTGGCGCGAGTAGCGCGCAGTGAGTAGGGCCATTCGTTTGGGCCCTTGGCCTGAGCTACACCCCGCGATATCTTGTCAAGCAAGTTTGAAGGTGGAACAGGACCGATGAAAGGGGTGAGTACATGAGCAGGAAGAGCATCAAGAGTCTGGAAGGGTGTGTAATACGTGAAAAAATAATACAGTGAGTGGTTAGAGACGGGAAAAAAGAGGACGACATACCCTTGTGAGGAGAAGAACATGTTCAGGTTTCCATTCGAGGTCTAGATCGTCGGCCGGGTCATTGTTTGAGCTGTTCCAGCTATCTGAGCTCTTCCTATTGTCAGCTGATGATAGTTGCAAGGGCTGCTGGGCGGGAGAGCGCATAGAGGGGGTCCTTGGAGAAGGAACGCTAGACAAGAGGGCAGATCTGCGCCTTGTAAGAGGAGGATTAGGCATAATGATATGAAGAGGAGGCAAATGAGAGGGAGGGGACTGGCTAGTGAGGGCTGAGATGAGACCGAAACCGAACAACAGAACATGTTGAAACTCAATTTGGCGCCCGAACGGGTTAACTTGAATCTCAGCTCAATTCAGCCACAGCTACTTTCTCATGATCACGCTACTCTACTTTACATCCTCTGCGACCCCATCTTGCGCGTCAGGCTCCGAAGCCTCTCCGCATTCCGTCTCCTCCTCTCAATGTCCATATCCACGCTCATGTTGTTCTTCATCACGCCAGTGTTCGACCGCGGCGCAACCGTGTATGACCCGAGTTCCCGCTGCGGGATCATCACCGCATTCTTCCGCACACGGTTCCGCTCGCCTTCTTTCGCTCGCGCGAGAATAACATTCAGACGCTCATGCGGAGCGCCACTGTCGGCTGTCGACGCCTCTGCCGTCGGTATCGCCCGGTCGCGATACGACGCAGATCTCTTAATAATCGGTCGAGACCAAGAAGACACTAGTCCGTCAGCCGTCCGCACGATATCTGGCGTCACCCGTTTACACTTGGTGTAGAATAGTACGATACGCCCGAGTTTGGACTCTTTGAGGACTGCCGTGTCGATGTCCAGCACAGGCAGGATGCCAAAGAATTCCTTTTGTATGTTCAGAGCTGGTAGCGACTTGTCTGGCAACGGCTCCAACCACCGTCGCACACCTTCCAAAAGGTTATTGTCGACAATAGATTGCCACAAAGAGCTCCTGTGAACGTAAAGAGAAATGAGCGCCGTAACAAAAGTTATACTAAATACACGCACTTTCGGAGTGCGGCCATGACTTTCGGCAATAGCTTCAGTTTCAACGTCGCAGGTAACTTTTCACGATTAGCTTGCTCATCGAGGTCCGCTGCATTCAACATTTCCTCCCGCAGTTGTGACACCTCCGCATCTGCAAACTGATCCAGATCGTCTTCCTTTTTCCGCTTCTTCGGCCGAGACGCCTTGTTACTCTTCAGAATCGTGTCTATCTCCATATCCAGCCGTAGCTTTTTCGCTGCACATGCCACGCCAATGACAGCCAGTACGGCCACTTCGTCAAGCCTGATCTGCAATAGAAAGAGACTGTAGGACGTACCTTCCTCGGGAGGCAGATTTAACAGATCCTCCTCGGTGGGCCCCTTTTTCACCTTGACCCTGCGTTTGCGCTGCGCCTTGCCAATGCGTACTACCTGCCCGTCTTCCTCCCCACGCTCACGTCGCCGCTGCCGTCTCCGTTTCTGTGGAATCGCGCGTGCCTGTCGGTACTCGTCCGCCGAGTCATCGGTCGACTCGTCTCCCTCAGGCGGCGCTGACGTCGGACGCGAGCGAGGCGGCACATTTTCCTCTTGAAAAAATGTCATTAATTTATTTATCGTTACAGTGGTGTCACTTGCATACCGTCTGCGTCAGGGGCGTCAGACAGTTCAGAGTCGCTACCGAAGATGTCCTTTGCGAGATATCGCTGTTGAGGCCCAGAGCGTGCCTTCAAAGAAAAGATGTTCAGTTCCCCCTAGGCTTTAAGACAATGGGTTCATACATGGTATCGTTCTTCGTCGTCGGACATGGTGTGTTTATGTTTACGGACTCGGTTAAGGCAAAGGCAAGCAGTGGCGGCAGAGCAACACCGTGACGAGTCACCGTCACATCGCAGGTTCGGCTATTGGCGAGCGGATGGGTGGCGTTTTTACACCGCCGCCGCCGAGTCACGTGGTTATAGGACCTCCGACCAACAACTATATCATTTATGAATTTCTATGGGCAGCGTAAGTAGTCTAATATGAGCGCCTCGGAATAAATACAGCGATGAAATTCGTATAATAATCACTGGCTTGGCAATAGAATTTGATCATTAGACCCTTCGCCACAATCAGCGGGCTAACAGTGCAACCGGAGGCACAGGTACAATTTTAGGCATTGCACGGACGCGTAGAACGACATAATCCTCAAGACAGCGTTAATTACCCCGCCAAGCAACAGAACACTGCTCACAACCTAAAAATGTGGCAACACACGCGTCTGCCTCGTGCGCCCAGCATCAGGCGAAGGGCCACAGAGAAGACCGATCGAAGTTCAATAAAATGGAAATCATCACACTCACACTCAACCCAGGAGACTTAGCGGCCCATGAAAATTGTGTTCTGACGGCATTTCCGACCCCAAGTCAGTCAGACGATGACCAAATGGGAATTTGGCTATCGGCTAGCTAGCAGCGACGGCTGACGTGAAGCGTGAAGGAGATCGAGGCGAGAAGGGAAATTCGATGCCACTTGAGTACGCGATTCGGTCCCTCCTGCACTCACCGACCTACTGGGTAGACCGAAAAAAAGGAAGATTACATTACGCACGAAGCAAGGAGAGTCCCCGGATGTGCCCGGGATCAGCACCCCATGAAGCACACACGTTTGAGAACTGTCAGCGCTGACAAGTTGATACTTGAGCTCTAGGCTGACACGACGCTGACATGCGCCCACAGGTGGAAAAACGCCTCACATATAAAGACACGGTCGATGACACTCAAATGCCTTAACCGGCGGCGCTAGACAGAACGCATATGGGACTGGAGTCCTTGGGAATGACGGCACTGATCGGATCAGCAAAGTCCCTTCCAAGAGCTCTAGGAGGGAAACCACATTGAACAAGCTGTGCAGATGATTGAAAAGACCAAAAGTTCTCGCCGGACATAGTTTTTAAGGACATGCCGGAGGAGATGAATGTGGGTGACGTGAACGAATGGGCCGAGGAGATGGCCCCATTTAGGTTAATTGTTAGTTGCAGACAGACAGAATGATCAGCCGCGCCGGTCCGGAATTCCAAGGTGACGATCTGTGATGTGTAGCGTAGCGAAGACCGGGCGCAACGCTAAGTATGGAGTAGTGAGCAGAGCCGTATAACACCTCCCAAAGCATACTGGACGACATAGAAACACGTTGTCAGATCACGCAATATGAGATTGGGAGTGGCTGACTGTGCCTTGTCCCTGGAGCCACCAGCCACCACCAGTATGCATGGTGACCTAAAGATCATCAGCTGACCAGGGGACCATCGATCCGATCCGGCTGCGGTCCGCGGTCGCGGTTGGAAAGCAATCAAGCGACAAGGACAGCAATGTTTTCACTAACCTAGGCAGTGTAGTGATGAGCTCGAGGGGATGGGCGGCGTCTGTTTCTGTCAGGCGAGACAAGCTAAGTGGATTCAGTGAGCGCGAGCGCCAAACTGATTGATTCAACATACACCATGATGACAAGGATAAAACGTGCTTGTGTGGAGACAACCCATTGGGTTTCGTTTATTTCATCATGTCATGCCCGAACTCGTACAAAGCATTAATATGGATCCTTTTCCATAGCAGCCTCATCTGTCCCCCCATCCTCTCCTTGCCATGTCCGTAATTGATCTCGAGCTCCCCCTCGATGATCGCCATCGCCCCTCCTCCATTCAAAACTCTCGCATGAGTCGTCCCTTCTCTTTGCTTTCGGCGGACCCATCTCTCCATGACGTTGCCGACCCAGTACTATCCACGCTTCGCTCGTCGTGGTCGTCGTTCGTTTCTCCCATGCCTGATTCGACCCAACTCTCCTTGGTTGGCGTGCTCCAGCAGCCCAGTATCCTTGCCAACTTTCTCCGCTTTGTCCACTGGCATGATTTTCTGTCTCTCGCCTCTACCTGCACACCGTGCAAAAATGTTCTGCAGTATCCCATGCTGCGGGATGCTGTACTGGCCGCTTACGTCCCCGGCTATCGGTATTGCCTCCGTTATGCCGACCATGATCCATCCGTGGATATTGATATTCAATTAAGTGACCTGAACAATTTTGGTGAGCCTTGCAGATCTTGCGTCTTCGAGAACATGATGACTCAAACGAATAACTCTCAGTTATTTCACAGAAATTGCCATTGCATCTCTACCCCACTCATGCTTTGGCCACTCTTTCGTCCCGGGTTGAGATACCTGTCTTGGAAAAAAAGACAAGAAACTATATCATACTCTGTCAAGCTCACTCGCGCATGGTTCTCCTTCTGCAGGCACTTATTCACAGTGCCTCGTCTCCAGTTCCAGAGGAGCTTGAGGATCCTTCGTTGCGGTACCGTGGCACATGGCTACAAGGAGGACGGGAGCTCGTGTTTCCAGCTCCCTTGTCTCTCGCTTCAAATGGTGTCGAGGACAAAAGCCACGCCGTACAGTGGCCAGAGAGGAAGTACCTCCGATCTTTCTCTTTGACCTCGCCATCTCCACAACCTTCTCGTAAACTCGAAGGCAAGCTACAGAAACGAAGCCTCTCTCTTATATCCATACTGGGAAGACATAAGATTCCACTCCCACCCCCTTCCGCAGATCCTCTTGGCTTGAAGCTTTACGCTGGGAGCTGGAGAGGTCGGAGGCGTCGTCCGGTGGCTTCCGAGCCTGCGTCTGATGACGATGGGACTGTATCTCGACCACCGATTCCCAATTGGACTTCCATGACAGATTCCAGCCACTCATCGACGGACAACAGCCAAACCAGCCCGTCGCCGCATCTCCCTCGCCTAGCTGAGTTCGTTCCGATGCCTCTGTCACCACATGCTTCACATGACATCCGTGCCGCCACATCCCGCCTACGTGCGCCAATCTTGCGCGTCTACTTTCCTTGTCCAGAGTTGGATCGCCACGCAATCGCCGTGTGCGAAGAGCAACTGGAAGAAGCTGGGTTATGGTGCCATCTGTCAGTCGGGGACATAGTCTGTAACCTTGGTTATTTGCCGCCCGCAGACAGGCTTGGTCCGTCGAATGGCGATTCGACATCGAGTGGGAACTCGTGCCAAGAATCATGGATGATTTTTGACGGGACAGGCCTTGTGCCGTACACGCCCTCGGCGGTTCTCCCGTTGCCCGATCCGCTCTCGCTGCCGTCGCCCCTTTACTATGCACACATCATCCGACCGCCGGTCAACCCGCGGTTCATCGCAGCCCTCCCTCGTGAAGAACCAGAACTCTCTCTTACCCTCCTTCCTGCAACGGTCCGCAGTCCACATTCCCCATATGGCCTTGCACGTGTGAAAAAGCACGTGTGGCTCGCACGATTACCACCTCGTGCGCGGCCTGGTCTCGGAGAAGGATGGTGCTGTGAATGGATTCTGGAAGGCGGAGGTACAAAGGAGGGACGGCAATCTCTCCTCGATGCCCTGTGTGGTAATGACAGCGCGAGAAGAGAATGGGAACTGACTATGGAGAAGAGCACTGCTACGAGAATCTGGCTCAGGTCCGTCCCCTTTCTCATTGTGTCTTTTTCAGGCTAGTTAAGCTTCCCATGTTTGCTGCCAGACTCCTGTCACCGACATGTCCGCCCGCTCCTTCAAATTGTCATGAAATTTGGGCATAACGCTCCTTTAAGTGGGGCCTCACTAGCCTCACTTCCAATCCAGATAACGTACATCTCCTTCGTGCCAATCAAGAGCCGATTTCGTTTCTTTCCGTGATTCTATCCCATGTACAGTATCGGTCTTCTCTACAATAGTACGTTCGCTGCTTCGGACGATTTATACTGATAACTTTATTTTCACATACACGTCGTTCACACGTCAGGGACTATTACCGTCTTCAATGCCTTCACGTAATATTAGAATACTGCGACTGTACTGGCCGTCGACGACATACCTCTTTTCTATCCTCACAGGAACAAGTATATATCCACCTATGCTCACTTGCAACTTAGCATCGCATATCATGCCAATTTCACTACTGTTGTAGCGATAAAGTCCGTCACGTCAAACACATGCTCCCTTGGCGTCTTTATAACGCCAGCCTTGCCGAGCATGCTAAATATACATGCAAGTCATGTCAACATGCATGCATCTTGATAGATGGCACCTACTTGAAGGTGTCGGCAATAATTTGCTCCGGAATGGCTGAACAGTCCTTCGGGTAGACGACAGTTTCGAGCCAGGCCTAGAACCCGGGCCCGTTGACAGTCAACGAGCGCCACCACACGTCCTGTCAACATTGAATCAACTCAACAGTGATGTCTTCCTCAGGGTACCCAAATGTCTCTTTAATGAACTCGATGTTCGGTCCGGCACGATTCTCCGGCGCGTCGAACGCGACCACGTACGTCGAGAGAGCTTCCAGGAAAGAACGCAACTCGTGCGATGGGGCGCGGTCTTGCGAGGGGTGGGCGGCGATCAGCCACGATGGCCATGGTGTAGGGACGGAACCGATCTGTCCGCCGATCCGACGTATGGAACCGGGTGAAGTATATGGCAGCATGACACGACCCAATCAGATTGAGTTGCTTGCAGTGACACAAGGACGAAAGGGCATGCATGACGTACAAATCGCACTTCCCCAGCGTCAACAAAGGGCTTGGTAGTGAACCACTCCCACATGAACGCGCTCGTGGATCCCTCGTTAACCGAATCGATCAACCCGCGAATGTCGTTGTTGACTAAAACGATCCAAAAGAAAATTGTGAGATGTGTGTTTTGGAGGAAAAATTATAATGGGCGCGACACGCGCGCTCGTGGACAGTACCCTTGAACTGTAGCTTGTTCGTCTCCCAGCCTTGTTGTTGCGCCATGACGTACGCCATGGTCTGGCTCCCGCTTCCAACGCGCGAGATGCCGATGGGCGTTCCCTCAAGGTCGGCTATGCTCTGATATTTGGACGTTGCGCCTGTGATGACTGCCCTATTGGCAGTTCAGTAAGCGTTCGGAGCACGGGCAAAGTGCGATGGATAAACCAATTAAGCGGTGTGCTAACGTAGCTGCCGACGAGCTTGTATGCTTCTGACCCATTGGCTATGCCCGAGATGAGTGCATCAGTGAGAGCACTGTCATGCCAACATATCAGAGACGAGAATGACCTCTTGGATGACTCGAAACTCACATCGCTACGTCTATCTCGCCGTTTGTTAAGCGCGATATGAGCTGGCCAGTTCCACCTGTTCGTCGTGATCAACGTGGGAAATGGATTGGCCTAGGCGAGACACGTACTGGGACACTCGACGAGGGTGAAGGACTTGCTACCATCATTGATGGCGAATTGCAGGAGCGGGGAGGAGAAGTGTTCGCGTACTGGAGACGAATTAGCAAGGAATATGATTAATGACGATTGCGACTACCGTAGCCGACTCTGAGAGGCATCGTTAACGTTGTGCCGTGTCTTGTCGAGCACCGAGGCCGCACCTCTCGTCTTACCCCTCAGGCTCATGCGGGGACGGGGAATCGCACGCATGTCGTCGCTTGCAAAGTACCCCATTTCTGCCCTCCCTCTTCCCCCTCCGACAAAGCTTCTCGTTCACAATCTCACTCCGGATCCTGCAACACCCTCTGTGTCAGCCTTCAAGTATGCTTTGAAGAACAACCCGTCTATTCAGCGTCGTTCCCGCATTATCTCCCCCGAGTCCCATTTCTCACACGTCTCACCGTTCCCGCTACCGTTCCCTTACGAGATCGAGCCGCCCGAGAACCCGGGCGAAGCGTTCGATAAGGGGGAGTATGTGGAGCAATGGCTCGCCGCAAGAGAGGCTTTGAACGCAGAGGAACCCCTGGAGCAGACAACGTCGGATGCCAACGAACCTCTACAGAAGCTATATCCCGCCTCTAGGAGCAAGCCGATCGAGCTTTTGGGTCTCTCCGAGACGGGGCTGCGAGACTGCTTGCCACATCTGGATGTCGGGGATGCGTTCGACGTTCTCGGGAAGCCCTCACTTCTGGGCCGGACTGGCCTACAGGAGCAGCAGCAGCAGCACGCAGAGGATAGCAAGGCAGCGGCGGCGCGCCAGGAGCTCATCGACGTACTCGGGGGTCACGCCATGCTCCTCTCAGCTGACAATTCTGACGTGTCCTTTGCACCGTGGTCGCTCCGTTACAGCGGCCATCAATTCGGTGTCTGGGCGGGACAGCTCGGCGACGGACGTGCAATCTCGATCCGTGTGTCCTCCCGCGAGGTACCGCTTTCAAAGTCCTCACGATATTCGCAGATGTGACACCACACCCTTCCGACCCCGAGACGACTTACGAACTTCAATTGAAAGGAGCAGGGCGCACGCCTTTCTCGCGACGTGCTGATGGCCTCGCCGTCGTGCGGTCGTCGATACGGGAGTATTTATGTGCAGAAGGTGAGCACTCTCCCCTACGGTCGTATATTTTTTTCACCCAACATGCGAGGACCCAGCTATGAACGCCCTCGAGATACCGACCACGCGTTCCCTGTCCATCATATCCTGCCCCTCAATACCCGTTATGCGCGAGCGTCTCGAACAAGCGTGCATCGTGACCCGGGTTGCACCTTCGTTTCTGCGTATTGGATCCTTCGAGGCGTTGAACCCACCTGGGCGACTGTTCGTCTTCGGTGGTGGTCAGCAGCCAGCTGATTTGGAAGCATTGCGTGTGCTCGGCGAGTGGGTTGCCGACCACGTGTTGCGGATCAAGAGACCAGAGGGAGGCGCGTGGGGACGCGAGTTAATACTAGAGTGTACGAGGAGAAATGCGAGAATGGTTGCAGGTTGGCAAGCGTACGGATTCATGCACGGTGTCATCAACACGGACAAGTGAGCTAATCCATATGGAATAGGCGATTACTCATGAACTTTTTAGCGTCTCAGTGCTTGGTTTGACCATTGACTATGGTTTGTTTAATGACACTTTACGTCCGTACTACCTCTGACGGATTGATATCAGGACCTTACGCCTTTATGGACATATTTGACCCGATGCACATCTGCAATCATACAGATGAAGAGGGCAGGTACACATACCAGGTAGCCGCTCACCAATGTTCCTCTATCGCTGCTGACAAAATTATCCTGGTTTTAGTCCCAGCCAGAAATGATGTGAGCGTTCTTAATCCTCCCATCAAGCTGCGCTCATAGTGGGTGAACAGCTTGTTTTCACTGAAAGCACTACTCAACGCTCTCGCTCCTCTTGTTGGCGCTGAGGCCGAATCGGGAAATAAAGCCGTTTCAGCGGGATGGGTAAAAGAGGATAAGAATGACGAATTGCGCAACAGGGGCATCGCCTTGGTCGAGAAAGAGCTTGAGGATCTTTTCCGGCGTGAGTACGAGGCCGAATTCAGCGCGAAGATGCATCAGGCATGTCTACCCATGTTCTAGTATGAACACCGCAGCTTAGATGTGCCCCACTAGCGACTTGGGCTCCGGCGCTCCGAGGAAAATGACGACGCGGGTCTGGTGCAACCTCTCTTTGCGATGCTGGCGGACCACAAACTAGATTTCCATCTCACGTTCCGGCATCTCGCGCATTTCCGACCAGCATTGTTATCATCGTCGTCATCATTGGATCCCTTTATCGACACGCTCCTGCAATCCACCTCTACTGGCGAGGCGCCGCAGCTGGACGGTGCTTCGGAGCAGTGGAAGAGCTGGCTTGAGAAGTACGCCATCCGGATCAAGAGCGAGAAGGAAGAGTGGGACGACGCAAGCCCGTCAGCGTCAGAACGCGCTGCGGACTGGCAAGCCTGTCGTGAGGAAGTGGTTCGTCTTGCGAATCCTCGGTTTATCTTGCGGCAGTGGGTATTGGAAGAAGTGATCACAAAGGTCGAGGCGGACCCGCAGAACGGACACCACATTTTGGCAAAAGTCATGCAGGTAAGAATTTTCGATACTCGCTGGTTCATTCGTGGTTGACATAATTCGACTTGTCTTAACACACAGATGGCATGTGATCCTTACAATTCTTGGGGTGGGGAAGGGGATAACAGGGCAGATGACGAGCTAGATGCAGAAACAAGGGAGGAAAGGCGACTGTGTGGCATTGGCGATAGAAAGATGATTGGATTTCAGTGCAGCTGTTCCAGTTGAGCTGGATCAGATACATGAAGCTGTAACATACGTGATACGCTACACAGTGATTGATATTAACGAAATGTAGCCGCCTTTCTTCAAGTGGGCAGCAGCCACAGCAATTCATCCGTTGCCGACTTCAACTTTACACAGATCCAATCTTATGGGTGCAACCATTCGAGCGGTGAAAGAAGCAAGCTCAAGAGTACAGATTGGGGGGATAGTAACAGTTGAACCCGTTATTGCGCTGTGCTTAGCCTGGAACGGGACAGCTCAAAAGCCATATGCAGCGGCGAAGTAGCAGAGCAAGGCGGCGCCACATTGCGCTGCGTATCGTCGGAGAGCTTGTGATCATGAGTACCCTGCGGCCTACACAAGAATGGAATGGCTAGCATGCAAATTGCGAAGGCCAGTAACAATCGCTGCCTAAGGAGACAGACAGAGACATCACGCTGGGCTGGGGGAACGAGAAACGGAGCACGTGCCATATTGAAAGGTACTTGTGCAATTGGCTTGTCGGCGCAGACCTACAGAAGACTCCCCTATCTACCGATATCTTCGATAGTATGTCTCGAGATTCGAACGCGACAGCGACTCTCTGCCTGGCTTGTTCATCTTCCCTACCGCCCCGGCTGTGGAGGCAGGTTCAACAAGGCACCCAATGGAATTCGTCCAGCGGCGGCTCCGCTCCATCTAGCAGTGGGGGCTCAGAGCTCCTGTTCCTCACCCAGTGCTGCGAGCGTCCCATATGCCCCTCTTGTCTGGCCTCGAATCCTCGACTGGCAAGGTACGACCCCTGCCTTGCTTGCCTGGGTGGCGTCGGCGCCATTGATTCGGGAAAGGCGCGCGGCTCTCGTGCTCCTGCGCGTGAACCTCAGCAGGTGGCGTCTAACATCGATGGGGCCGTTCGAGATGAAGATGTTTTCGTAGTTGGGGACGAGGAGGAAGAGGAAGTTGCCGTGGTGCATGACGGGGATGCTACTGAGGTTACAGTCTCCGATGGCCCCGAGAGCACGGCAGCGACAATCAACGATCATCTGTCTGAAGTCCCGGAATCACCAAAATATGATGTCGCTCATGTGGACGTCCATAAGCTAGACGAACCACCTGAAAGCAGCCAAACAGGCCCCGGGAGATACAACATCCAACCAGACGATACCCTACTTGGAATATCCCTCCGACTAGGTGTTGACGTGAGTGCTGTTCCCAATGGCCCCTTCCTTCGTTATGCGCACTGTAATGCATGCATTTCTCAGGCACGAACGCTCTGCAAGTTGAATGGCCTCCCTCAGAGCACGCTGCGCACGACTCCGCACTTGCTGCACACACGGACCTTTCTCGTCCTCCCGCAATCACATTCGCACTATGCAACGCTTGCAAGCATACCCTCACCGGAAGAAGAAGCACGACAAACGCGGGTACGTGCACAGGTCGCATTTCAGCGCGCGACGAAGGAGACGGATTGGGGCATTGCGCAAGCGTACGTCGCGCTCGCGGAAGGCAGTGACTCGGAGCCTGACGTCACATCTCCCAAACTTGAAGCCGAGAAGAGTAAATCACTGCCGTGCGGCGGACGAGAAACTCGAATGAGGGCCCCGCTCGAGGAGCGGGCAGTAGACCGGTACTTGGACGACGACGAGTGGGAACGCCACGAGAGGGCCGAGGGGAGGGGGGCGCACATTCAGCGGATGCCAGTTAAAGGACTTGCTCAACCCAACCCGCAAAGGCGAAAAATGGGATGAGATGAGTGGGTGGTGGGGCTGGAGACGATTGTCAGGTGGACCAACTGACCCGACTCGGGTCTAGTAGTTGTTCAGCCCATCCGCATGATTTGTTTAATGCCCGGACGAGCTGTACAGCGACGGAACTTGCAAAGGATGGACCAGTATAGTACTACTACAATGGACAGCGTCGTGTCGGAACGAACGGGAACGGGAACGGGAAATCACATGCATGGGATCAATTAGTTAAAGAGTTAAAGTCGCCTCTCTCCCCTCTCTACTCCCCACACAATCATCCATGGCGTTATCCAAGCAGCTCCAGAATTTCACTCGTGACGACGTCGCAAAACACAGCAAAGACGGCGACCTTGTAACAGCAGTTCCTCTGTCGTCGCGAATTCAACGGATTAATTTCATCCTCCATTTTTAGTGGGTCATCATTGACAGCAAGGTTTACGACCTTACTCGGTTCAAGGATCTCCATCCGGGTGGCGCCGCCGTCCTCCTTGATGACGACGTTGGTTCGCAAACCATTTTCCCTGTAGCCAATCATTCTGCCATTTATCGCATTCATATTCTCCACAGCTGGCCAGGACGCGACCGATGCTTTTTATGGTCTGCATCGTCACGAGGTTCTTGAACGACCACAATACGAACGTCTCCAAATTGGTTACATTGACGGCGAGAAACCCTCTCTGAAGGGCCGTGGAAGGGGTGACATTAGCAAAGTGCCGTACGCAGAGCCTACCTGGCTAGCTGAGGGATATCACAGCCCCTATTACAAGGAGGTGCGCATAACTGAATCTGCACCACTCGACAGTATACCTATGTTTCTCGTCTACTCTAGAGCCATCGAAGGCTGCAACAGGCTGTCCGCAAGTTCGTCGACGAGGTTATCTACCCTGAGGCCCAGACTCGGGAAGAGGATGGCAAGCGTCCCAGCTTGGAAGTCATTCACAAAATGGCGTATGTCCTTTACTCGATATTATTCTATGTCTTCTGACGAGTGTAAATCAGGGAGGTTAATCTCCACGCGATGCGCACGGGTCCGGGAAAGCACCTCAAGGGTTTGACACTTATGGGTGGTATTGTGAAGCCAGAGGAGGCACGTCTAGAAACGGTTTCTTTACTTCCGAAGGGAATACGCTGACGCAGGATTGTGTCACCAGTTTGACTATTTCCATGAGGTTAGTTCATCGCGTTCGATTTGACAGCGGCGTTTTCATTATTCTGCACTCTGTGCAGCTCGTCATTCATCAAGAGATCACACGCATCGGTACCAGAGGTTATGGAGACGGTAATTCGTTGCACCCTACCTGTTTCCCAAATGCTTAATCTGGACGCGACTGTAGGTCTCCAGGCTGGCGCGATCATCGGCCTTCCACCTGTGCTGAACTTTGGCTCTCCCGAGCTCAGGGCACGCGTTGTACCGGAGGTACTCTCAGGAAAGAAGTTCATTTGTCTTGCCATCTCCGAAGCGTTTGCTGGAAGTGACGTCACGGGCCTCAAGACTACAGCAAGGAAAACGGAAGATGGTAAACATTGGATTATTACCGGAACGAAAAAATGGATCACGAACGGGCAGTACGTGCCATATCGTTGCGCTGCTTTTGGTTGGTTGTTTTGACCCAAGCGTGACAGTTTTGCGGATTATTTCACCGTCGGCTGCAAGACCGAAGATGGATTCACAGTCATTCTCGTTGAGCGCAGTGAAGGCGTCGAGACGTCCCCAATCAAGACAAGCTATTCTTCTGCGGCTGGGACAGCATATGTCACGTTTGACAACGTGAAGGTCCCAGTGGAGAACACCCTTGGTCCCGAGGGAGGGGGGATTTTCGTCATGCTCAGGTAAAGGACTCGAGCCATCCAGGCATCCAGCCTTGCCCAATTTTGACTTATGCCTCGTATTTCACAAGTAATTTTAACCACGAACGCTGGGTGATGGCTACGTCGTCCGTCGGTGGTCAGCGTAAAATTGTAGAAGAATGCTTGAAATGGGTCAACCAGCGCAAAGCATTTGGAAAGCCCCTGGCATCGCAGGCTGTCATCCGCAGCAAGATTGCTTCTATGATTGCTCGTGTGGAATCGGTGCAGAGTTGGTTGGAAAATATCACCCACCAGATGAATAATATGGTGCGTCCGCTTCGGTTTGAATAGTGAGGCGTTGAGCTCACAGGAGCAATGCAGTCGTACAAAGAGCAAGCAAAGCACCTTGCCGGACCAATTGCCCTGCTGAAGATGTACACTACGCAAACGTCACAGGATACTGCGCGGGATGCCGTTCAGATTTTCGGTGGACGTGGAATTACGCGGACGGGCATGGGCCGCTTCATCGAGCATGTGAGTGACAGGCCTCTGATATTTTGCCTGCGCAGGTGGTTGACGTGGCACAGTATCACCGTACTATCACCTTTGACTCCCTGCTCGGTGGCGCAGAAGACGTCCTTGGCGATCTGGGTGTCCGGCAGGCTCTACGTGCTATGCCGTCAAACGCGAAGCTATGAGCAACTGCACTGAATTGGGACGACCTAGACTTTATTGCACAGAGTATATGTAATAATATCAATGAGTTACGATTTCAGACCCACAGGTAACTTTTGCGTGTGGTTGAAGGGAGGACTGTTCTATGACAAATTGTAATCCAAAGTAACTTAGGTCGATATATCTTTACGGGAAACTGTTTAGTTTCACCGCCACCTGCTCGGCAAACCGAGTCCCACATTGGTTGCAACGGTGGGTCCCCATCCGAGCCATCCAACAACGACCGTTTTTGCAAAAATCTCGCCAAATCCGAGCATGACGCCATTCACGAACGGCAAGAAGAGATTGATGGATAGTGAAGAGAGTAGCGCCCAGAAGCGTGAACGTGCAGGCAGCGAGTCGTCAAACACTGCGAGTGTCGCCGACGCCGCCGTCACGGTGCGCACGGTGGTGGCTGCTGTTACTGCCGCGACGCTCTGGGGAGCGTGAGAATGTTCGGGCGAGTGTGGGCGCGAGGGCTCGGGGAAGGATAAGGACGGGAACGATGAGGCGACCGAGGAGGGCACGTTTTCCCAGTGCGGCGAGTCGGTCGGGTCAGCTGTGGCTGCGCCAGGTCCCGTCGCCTGCTGTGGGCCGCCCGCAGCGGAAGGCACGGAGCGTGACGACGGGAGGGCAGCACCTGAGTTTGCTGTCGTTGTGGACGTAGGGATGTTCGACGTCGAGGACGACTGCGCAGACACAAGGGTAAATGACATACGGACATAATAAAAAATAAGGGAGCAGAGAGCGTACCTGCCCCTGCCTTTGCGCTTGCGTGCCGCTCTGACCCTGCCCGCTACTACCACCAGCACCAGCACCAGCACCAGCATCACGACGCGCATCCGTGGCGCTTCGCTGCGAGATAGCTTCCCACTCGCTCGCGCTTGCGCTCACACTCGCCGAATCCGAAGCTCCCAAAGCCGCAGCCGCAGCTTCATGTGCGCGGCGCTCCTCCCACCGCGCACGCTCTACCTCGGCACGTTCGCGCACGGCGGCGCTCTGCTGGCGCCAGCTGGCCACCTGCGCTTCGTAGCCGACTCGCCAGGCCTCCTGCTCCGCAGCCGAGGTGGTGGAGGAGGACAATGAGTTTGCAGGACCCGTGCCGGTAGCGGCTGGTTCTGCGGCTGGCGGAGGCGTGGACTCTGCTGACTCTGAGGGAGAGACGCGGCGGAGATTGGGGACGGAGAAGGGGTCTGAGAGCGCTGCCTGTGTAATGTAGTGATGTGAGCGTTCTGGAAAGGGAAAGGGGGGGACTGTTTGCGGTGTGAGGTGGAGAGGTGGACTCACTCACTTGGAGAAGGTCCTCGCTTTCGGGACGTAGCGGACTTGTCTGGTGGTCTGACATAAGTTGACTCGGGCCTGGTCAGTGTCGAATGTCGAATGGTGATGAACGAACGTAAAACGTAAATATGAACAAACTGTCAGCAAAGAGGAGAGGATAGCTCATCTCGACCTCGACC
>QFEA01002307.1:0-43943 GCA_003315975.1 Lactifluus echinatus
TGACCGTATCTATATCAGATGCGGCCTCAATGATACAAGAACAACAAAACATATAAAAAAAATTGCAACAGTGTCCTTGAATCAGATCACACGTACCAAATCCTTGATCGCCGGAAACCTGCTGGGTCTTCATGAATGGTCCAAACAGTTATAACTAGTATACTTACCTGCTCATCCACCTGTTATAATATGGAATCACGGTGGCAACCTGTGTCTGCTGAAGCATTATCTCCGAAACCCACACCTTTGATAAATTGCAGAAACAAATCAGAATTATCAGCAGGGGTTTTATCATGACGTACTTCATACGCTCGCTGAGACCGCACATCTGCGTCCAGGGACGGGTCGAAAGGTTTCCTCCACGGCATCCCGCGTGCGTCGTGCACACCAGAGTACCAGTCGAGTAGTGAAGGTCCCATGAGATGGGGAGAGGATACCAGATGCTGCGACAAGGTGTGAGGAGTGGCATAGGTTTCCTCCATACGACAAACATCCCCAGAACTTTCACGTGTCATCGCTGCTGGACGTCGTTTACGCCGAGATGCCACCGATTTCTTGGTGGGTTCCGGTTCATAATCTGACGCGCTGTCATTGTCGACGTGTTTCTTCCTCTTCGCCATTACCACAGCGAGACGCGTGTTTATACTGAGATGTGAGTCACCAGACTGACGAAGCGAGACGCGCGTCCGGGGCGTGACGACGCGACGCGAACGTGTTTGGTCACGAGCCTGGTTGTATAAAAAAAGTGGGCTTGATTACGGCTTTCCTTTTCTTCACTCATATGGACGCGCATTATTGTCCCCCTGCGCTGCAACAACTCTCCCTTCGCGTAGGAGCCTACAGCATGTCCGAGAGAAAGTGCATCCCCAGCTGGAGTATCCTTCTTTCCATTGGGTGCCGGTAACGGATGGGGTGATGTTCCTTACCAGGGATGATACAGCCATATTATATCTTCACACATTGTGGCCCGTTACTACCCCATGTCCTATCTACTGTAATTGCTTGGATGAATTTCATGTACAACTACAACCGATCAACATTAAGTTGCACATTTATTTTTGACATTAGGACATAAAAAGGTGCGGTGCGTCCATCATTACGAGTATAGATAAAATCTATGGGATATCCTCATGTTATCAATCACTCTAAGAATTAACTTGTCCAAGTCCTCCTCTGGCCCACCACGATCACGTTTTCTTCGGGGCGGCAGGGCTTTTGGCCGGGACGAAGAACCAACTGAAAGCGATGAGGACGCGTAATCCAGTGCCGATACCCAGTGAGGCGGGTGAACCAATCGACTGCAAGATGGCACGACTGCAAAAGCCACCAACGAAGAGGGAGGTGACAGCGATTATCTTGTGATCGCGCGATGGTACGCGGCGTGCGATAAACAACTTGGGGTCCGCCATGAGCTCACACCAGACCGTCGTCAGCACGACTTGATTATGCGGGGAGCGGAATCAACCAAACCCCCGTTAGCCTTTGTATGCCTATCCAGCAACTAGCAAGAGACGATACGCACTGGTTGTCGCAAATTGTGTGTTCACACGCTTGCCCATGATGCCCTGCAAACCCATGCTCGCGCTAATCAGGCCCAAACACGCGTACGTGCTCGCGTTGGACCATGCAGGCACATCGCGGCTCGAGGCGACGCTCCCCTGTCCACTCTTCCAAAGCGAAATCGCGCCGGCCATTGTCAGGAGCGCTTGGATGAGCGTGCCGATGAACAGCCACATGCGGGTCTTAGCGCCGATGCGATCGCCGATACGTCCAACGAAGGCGCCGAAGAGAAAGGTGGTCAAGGACGTGAGGGCTTGCTTATCGGCGAGGTGAAACGACGAGTCGCGGTGTCCCGGGGAACCTTGGAAGAGGCGCGCAAGGGCAAGCGCGAGCTGTAGTTTGGGTCACAGCCATGAACAGGAGCGGGATGACGGGAGAAGAAAGAGGTACCTGCACCGAGTTACCGGTCTGGAATGCGCACCAGACAAAGATAGCGGAGAAGGACACGGCGTCACTGATCACACAAGCCAAGCTCAGCAAAAATCACCGGGATAGAAAAGAGATAGAGAGCGGCGCACATCCATCCTGTCATGAAGCAATACGCAGCGAGCGGGATCGTTGAGAGATCCGGTTCGACTTCAGTCATGAGATAATCTCGGAAATCACCCTGCCATAGCGCCCAGCGAGGAGAAGGCGACAACGGTGGGGGCGAAGAGGACACAGGGGCAGGGAGGGCCTCCTCCACCGCATTTTTTGAGTCGGCAGTGGACAATGTGGCCCCGGAGGACATGCTGATGCTGAGCTCGGGGATGGGAACCGTGTGGAGATCGGGTTGGGACACTTTTAAAGCCGAAAGGCCGATGTGCGGAAAGGCAACGGCATCTGAGGCTTCAGTGCAACTTGCCACTTTCCAGGATCAGGCGATCAGGATCAGGATCAGGATCGTACGCCGCGGTCTTCGCGGTTACACGCAACTGTGTAACGTAACCTGAACCTGTCTCCGCTCTGTCTCCAACTATAATTTTTAAATTTTTTTTTCCTTGTTGCCCCAGTCTACGATTATGAAGAATCGTACCATTTTATTCACTGTTCGAGCCCCCTGCGGCTTTGATCATTTCGGACACATGCAGACGGACAGCATGTCTTTGTAATTCGTGTTGATGCCGTGGTCGTTGTCCGTACATTTATGCTTTCCCCACCTGTGTTGAGGCCTTGCACACTTCATGTGCATGGTCATTTCTTGGTGGGGCATATTTCTTCTTCGTCTGATAATCTCTTGTTCTCACTAGCAAACTGGATACTAAACGAGCGATAGATTTAAAAGAACGGACAGTATATGGGCTGAGCCTAAAATGTATACCATGAAAAACTATAAAGGAACAAAAAAAGGGGTAAACTGTTCGAGTGCAAACTGTCCTTGAACATAGGCCACAGAATACGATGGCCAGATAAAAGAAACATGAACGGGGCAAGCGCGCGCACACCCTAAGTCTCAGTCGTGATGAAACTCCATCATGGCCTTACAAACATAAGATCTCCTCAGAGCATGCCAATGGCAGCGCCAACGGCAGCCAGCACACCCGCGGCAGAAACCTCAAAATTTGCAAAGGCGCCATTTGACTTGTTTGTGCCGGTGCCAGATGCGGAGGCACCGGTAGCTGTGCTAGTGCCAGAGCCAGAAGCAGTTGCGGTCAAAGAATCTTCCGACGGAGTGGCAGATGCCGGGGGATACGTCGAGCCCAGAGCCTTGACTTCGAACAGCTGTGAAACGGCATAAACCTGCAATACACACAAGGTGCCATTAAAAGTTTGCTCGAGAATACCAACTAGTGAGATACCATATTCTGATCGATTGGATTTGCGAAGATGAGGGAATAGCCTTGTCCCGGTGTCAAATTAGCTTGCCCAGTTGTGATGGTATGGGAACAGTCAGCATTTTGGATGTTTGCAACAATGGCCTCGGGGGCGGCAAGAATGGTAGGATTCGTGTTGTTCAACCTATCAGCCAACACGTTGTGAGTGGGCATGTACACTCGAAACGATGATAAACATACAAGAGCGTGTACGCAGTATTAGGGGGGTTGATGTGACAAGTCCAGGCAATAACATTCGCAGAACTGGCGACTTTGAAAATGTAGTGAATGAGCCAGCGAAGAAAGAAAATGGGGCGCAGTATTCTTACCCCACCAGGCATCTTTGTTAGGGGCCAAAATAGTGAAGTTTGCAGAGAGAGCGGAGCCAATGAATGTGCTGATGAAGGCAAAAGAAGCGAGACGAGAGGAAAACATTTCGAGTCGCGAGGCGAGGAACGACGAACGACGAACGAATGTGCGCGAGAGCCGAGATGAGCAGGTGAGGTGACCCGACCTGCTTTATTTGGACACGGCATCGGCATCGCCCGAATCGCTTTCTTTCCTTTTCCTTCCTGGTTATGTATCGTCTTGGTGGCGCAGGCCTGGCTGCCCTTCAGCGTCAGCAAGAGTCACTCAGATCCTTCGATGCCCTCTCCAGTCAACTCTCGAATGCCCAAGTCGACAATCTCCACGCACAGCTCGACCAGTTCCGCTCTGCTCTCACCCATTTCGCCACCCACCACCGCGCAGACATACGCAGTGACCCCCGCTTCCGACGTGCCTTCCAGCAGATGTGCGCGTCCATTGGCGTTGACCCCCTCGCTGGGCCCCGCCGTGGTGGCTGGTGGGAAGAGGCCCTCGGACTCGGCGACTGGCAGAGCGAGCTTGGCGTGCAGATCGTGGACGTCTGCGTGAGCACGCGCGATCGCAACGGCGGACTCATCGAGCTCTCCGAACTTGTGCGTCTCGTCAGCCGTCTGCGCGGCCTCGATGGCGGCGCGATCACGGAGGAGGACGTCGTGAGCAGCATCCAGGCACTCAAGCCTCTTGGAGCGGGATACGAGGTCCTCGATTTTGGCGGCGGTCAGAAGATGGTGCGCAGTGTGCCGAAGGAGCTCGATGAGGACCAGATGGTCGTCCTGGCAGTCGCCACGGAGCAGAGGGGGAGGGTGGACGAAGAGTTATTGGTTCAGAGGAAGGCTTGGGCTGCAGAGCGCGCAAGGGCCGTGCTACAAAATATGCTTTTTCGAGATGGGACCTGCTGGTTGGACGAGCAAGATGGCCCGAACGGGCTAGGGCGGGCGTATTGGATACCTGCAGCGATGCAATGGGATGATTGACCTACCCCGTGTTGGTGTAGGCTGGGCCGACATGTTGTCACTCTTAAACTTACTGGACGCCTCCCAATTGACTTGATGCATTCACATGTAGTAGCTAAATGCTGTATTGTAATGATCATTGCAGAGCAGAGTGTAATCAATAATAGGACCCTTAGGGAGATGACAAATCGTCTCGACCCTTGACTCTGACCTTCATGCATGTTCTGGCATAGACTTGCAGCTTGTCTGTCATTTGTGGAACATGCAAGCCTCGCCACTAAAGGACCACGACGATACTATACTCAACATTCGTCCCCCGTAGAACTTCACAAACACTCCAGTCGCGGTGGTCGGAATCTCTCGGAGCGATTCCGAACACTTGAGAAGACGTTACTAGCGAAACACAACCTCAGCCAGGCTATTATAGACGCTCCGCAACCTCTGACGCGTACACCTCACTCTACCGTGCAGCGGCACTCTACTGCAAAAATCTTCATGGGGCTCGTCATCCCGGAAGTACCAAAGGTTCCTGAACCAGACGGTGCGTCACCATAACATACCGACTCGCGTCGTTCTTATGGCTGTGATAGAATGCTGCATGTCTGGCTGTGCGGTTTGCGTGCACGACTTATACCAAGAATCACTGGATGCCTACAGAGCATCCGTGGCGTCTGTCCGCTCCTCTCTCACAGCTATGAAAGTTCCCATGGATCAGTGGCCCGAGACGATACGTCTCGAAGCAGAGGGGCGAACGTCTCTTCCGGCATCTATCATCAGCCTCAGCACATTTGAAGAGTTGGAACGTGCGCTTAAAGCACGTCGCGAGGCCGAGGCGCAGAGGTGTTAGTGGAGCCCGCTCGCAGGCGTGTGATCTGCTGCTGATGGTCGGATTTGAACATGATACCCAGCCATGGATCTACACCCAAACCCGACTAGGAATACGACCACACGGGGACAGAGGGAGCGGCGTTGGAAATGGGAGGAGGTGAACTTTCGTGCTTTGTACGAGGGTTTGCGATGGGTTCTCTTTAGCAATCGATAGAATAGAGCACTGTAACTACCTCTGCACGTGACTAGAAGCACGTGACTAGAAGCAGCGTAGCGCTTGCGCTGGCTTCGAGTGACCTTGTCCAATATGGCCTCATCGTCCGATACAGCGTTGAAGACGTTCTCATTAGCAAACGACATTAAAGAAATCGCGCCACAGGATGAGATTTACAAGTTCGATGTCGAAGCAAACAGACGACTGAACCGTGAGCAGCCATGGACCAGCGAGTGAGCTCCTATTCTTTGCGTCGCGCTTCCTCTTTACTAGCATGTTAACTACGAACGAACACGGAACAGTCCTCATTACTTCAAAACTTGTAAGATATCGGCAGTTGCGCTGATAAAAATGGTGAAGTTGAGTTGCCCGCCGTCTTACGCATCCTCATCGGACGGTGGCCCTTTCAGGTCATACATGCGCGCTCAGGTGTGCCATGGGAGATCATGGGACTTATGCAGGGAAAGGTTGTAGGGCATTCCATTGTGATCATGGACTCGTTTGCGCTTCCAGTCCAGGGCACTGAGACGCGTGTCAATGCTGCCAATGAAGCAAATGAGTACATGGTTCAGTACGTCCAGGAATCCGAGAAAGTGCGTGGCCTACTTCATGCTCAATATCATCCCCGATAAGCTGATTCCCGCCTCGACTCTCAGGTGGGGCGACTAGAGAACGCGATCGGCTGGTACCACTCGCATCCCGGGTATGGCTGTTGGTTATCAGGCATCGATGTCAACACGCAGATGAACAACCAGAAATTCACAGACCCATTTGTCGCCGTTGTTGTGCGTCGCCATCCCTTTTGTCTTAATTGGTGCGACCCCTGATCGTATGTCATGCAGATCGACCCGAACCGCACGATCTCTGCTGGCCGCGTAGACATCGGCGCCTTTCGCACTTATCCTGCCGGCTATTCGCCACCCAATGCGTCTGCATCGGAATATCAAAATATCCCGCTCAACAAGATCGAAGATTTTGGTGTCCACGCAAATCAATATTATTCGTTGGAGGTGCAGATCTTCAAGTCGAGTCTGGATACCGAATTGCTCGGTCTATTGTGGAACAAGTATTGGGTCAATACGCTCAGCCAAAGCCCACTGATCTCTGTATGAACTTTCTTTCGTCTCTGTTCTCCACCTTGAGCAAGGAACTCACGACTTTCTCAGAATAGGGCATATGCTGCCTCTCAACTCACTGATCTGCATCAAAAGTTAACAAAGGCGGCAGGCAATGTACCCCAAACAAAACCTGTAGTTCCGCCACTACCCCCAACCGGAGAGAAAGGCAGTTCGTCAAGCAAGGTAAGCACGTGCATGTCTGAGGTCGGACGTCAGGTCTGATACAAGGTGGTAGTCCCAGAAACCTGAGCCAAAGAAGGAGGTCGATAATCAACTCGCGAAGAGCGTGAAGGATAGGTCCGTATATACTTTCCTTGAGAGGGCTGTGGCTGATGAGCATCGCATCGCAGCACTAAAATTGCGATGGAAGCTCAGCATGGACTCATCGCACAGGTTATCAAAGATATATTATTCTCCAGTCGGCCAGGCCAGGAGCATGCGGAAACTATCTCAACTGTTGAGGAGACAGTTGAAATGACCATTGGCTAGTTGCGTAGATGCTGTCGGTTTTCCTGTAATTGTAACATAACATCCAACGAGCAACTTGTAACTGTACTACAATTTATGGGCCCTGAGCCAGGTCACCGGGAATAAATGTTCAAACCCAGCCAAATCCTGGCCGCCACAACAAACCTAAACATGTCGACCAAATCAGTGACGAGGCCTCATCGTCGTCAACAGTGTTGACACTGCAAGTTTCCTCAAGTCTTCGACGTAAGTGTCGTCGTCTTTTTGGGGTCGCTTTAGGACGTTTCCACCACTATTTTTGGATTATCGTCGTTCGGTTTTGCGTGTAACGCGGTGGATGGCATTTTCGCGGTTGGATGTCGTGCTGACCACATCCGTCCTGTTAGATGGGCCTTACCGAATATCAAGTTGTCGGCCGCCACCTCCCCACGGAGAGTGAGCCCAATCCTAAGATTTACCGCATGCGTATCTTTGCTCCCAATGAGGTCGTTGCCAAGTCGCGATTCTGGTATTTCCTGAGGTACGTTGGGCACTTTGGTTCTGAGGCGGCGTAACTGTGCTCACGCACGCTATAGAAAGCTGAAAAAGGTCAAGAAGGCCAATGGAGAGATCATTGGAGTGAACGTTGTTAGTGTCTTATCTGCGTTGTCCCTTGCAGCCCTCAAGAGGCAGGCGGACGGGAATGCTGACCATTGCCGCATCTCGTATCTCGCGACTTTGTCGTGCTTTGCGACTCACTTTCTTAGATCCACGAAAGGAAGCCGCTCAAGGTGAAGAACTTTGGTATATGGCTCCGATACGACTCCCGTTCCGGCACGCACAACATGTACAAGGAGTTTCGCGAACTCACTCGGGCAGATGCAGTGAAGTCCCTTTATCAGGATATGGCGGCTCGCCACCGTGCTCGCTTCCGATCAATCCATGTGGGTACTGTTGGCAAATGTTAGTCTGTTGAGGTACTGATTATGATTCTCCGTATGGCAGATTCTCCGCGTGGTCGAGATTGAGAAGACAGCAGATGTCCGCAGGCCATATATTAGGCAGCTGCTCGAACCCGGTCTCCGCTTCCCACTTCCTCACCGTGTTGGCAAGACTCGTTCGACGTTCGTGGCAAACCGCCCGTCAACCTTCTGAGCGCCACATACATGATTGAGGTAGAAAAATATGCTAGTTTGATTGCTGTCCTGAGCATGAAGCCTCTGTTATTGTTACACTCATGCAATATACGTTATGGAACATGCTCTCAATCTATCGATACTTAGCACTGATGTACATATTGGCTGATCCATGCAGCCTGTGCATTTGTGGTCCGCGGGCAATCTGGAGACGGAGACGGGTATGCCGTATGCCCAGGCCCCTATTCCAATTCCGGATACCGGATAAGTGATTGGCCCTGACAAATGACGGCATGCAACTCCGACTCGCCCGTCTGCTGTTGTGCCCGAACCCGTAAACGTGGTGAAGAGCACTGTTAGAGGTTCATCGACATTGCGTGTTGAGTCGAGTCGCTGTCCGGCATTGAAATCTTTGGGCGCTTCCGAGACCCGTCTGTGCCCTTATGATAAACTGTCACCCTCCTCACCCGGGCCCGGGCGCATCTGTCGCGCCCTTCAACCCAACCGGCTATAAATTCCGGGTTTGTCCAGCCGTTCACTGGCACTGGCACTGGCACGGAACACTGCATGCTGGCCACGTCCTGTGTCCATGTCTCCCTCACTATAGCCTCCGGACCGTGGACCGATCCCCTTCGTTATTATAGTGTTTCCGGCTCCACTCCCACATACCGTAGTAACAACCTACATATCATCACCAGTAACCTTGTCTTTCGTCGTTATCACCACCCGCTTTGACCTTTATTGCCCCTCTTACAATTCACTCACTCGTGAGAATATCCGTCGTGCGACCCGTTTCTTGCCCGTGCCTGTCTTCTGTTTGCCAATGGACCACAACCTTGCCCCACCACCACCACACCGCAGGGCGTCCCTCACTACATTTACCAAATCTATCCCAGTCGAGATTGCCACGCTGCCTGCAAGCACGCGCACGTCCTTCACTCGCGTTGATAACACGCGCCCGAACACGGCCGACGACCGACGTGACGAGGTAATGATGTGCCCCACATCCGATGCCGATAGGGACGACGACGTAGCGTGCGAGCAGCTGCCGCCCTCCCATGATTCGCTGCAGCAACAACAACAATGGGAGCAGGAGCAGGAGCAGGGGTCACAACGGCAACGGCAACCGGAAGAGGTGCCAGCGCCGGCGGCGGTTCCCCAAGTGCCACAAACACTCGTGCAGTTCCTGCTCGTATCGGGACGTCGGCGGTCCATGGCGTTCGAGCCCGAGACGACCGTGGGGCGCGTCAAGGAGCTCGTATGGAACACTTGGCCAAACGGTGCGTGTTGTGTACCCACGCTCTGACATCTATCATACGTCCGAGTCCCGCCACTAGTTCGCCACTAGTCCAGCTCTTCCCTACAATGGTTTGCGCACACACCTTTCCATTCATTCTGATCGATTCGCAGCAAACCATCAGGACAACGGCTAGCGTGGGCGGTGGTGCGACCGCGGCCACTTCATTCTCTCCTTTCCTCTCCTCTCCTCTCCTCTCCTCTCCATTTTATCCCTCCTTTTCCGGTTTAGTTGACTAATTATGTATTTTATCTCGCTAGATTGGCAAGATGAGCGTCCGCCAGCTCCCTCGTATTTGCGTGTGCTCTATTTAGGCAAGATCCTCCAGGATGACGATACGCTATTACGTATGTGCCGACTTGCTGCTGTGGATATACCAAAAGTCGCATGAGTGACGTCTTCTCTTGGCAGAGCTCAAGTTCCCGTCTCATGTCCCCCCTGAACCTGCGACGCCCACGATTGTCCATCTCTCCATTCGCTCATTCGTACCCCGAGAAGATTCGGCTGTCAAGAAAAAGCGTCGAATCCCACGACCTGGGATTGACGTAAGCCGGGGTGGGGCGGATGGGTCGGCAAATGAACACGGCGGGGCGTGTTGCTGCGTCATCTGTTAGCCTGTGGAGGCGTATGCTTGGGTCAACGAGGAAGAGGACCTGAACGTTACCAGACTTGTCGCGCCGGGGGTTACCTCACTATCTCGCCATGGCAGTTTATTTAATCTCCGCTTCTCGGGTCACTCGATGCTTCTGGTAAAATGTGGGAACCATATTTTCCCCACAGCCTACATATGTTATCTCCACTTCAACTAATGTTGCTTGGTTATGTCAATGTGCCGTATACCAGCTGCATTTCCCCTTGATGCCCCTGCTGTTATTTCTGTTGTAACATATATACTTTCCACTGACGATGATCGGGCATGTACTTTTACTTATCTTTCAGTTGGCATTTATCGTTTTGTTGCTGCATTTGGACACGAGCAACTTGGCAGTGAGATAAAACACGACAACTCGAGGCACAATTACTAGATGTCAGGGGTGTTTGGGGCAGTGATCTTCTTCGGATCGGAGAGCGAGAAGGTATCATCCTGGGGATAGAAGTATAAAGTCACATAACATACATGTACACGTTAGGCCCACCTCTTGTGAGTGAAGGATACAGTATCGTCTGTAGCTTAGTACTTGGTGATACAAAACGGAAAACGGACCAAAAAATAAGATATGTTTCTTGTTTCTTCAACAAGGTATGTCGAGAGGATAAATAGTTAGCTGATCAAGCGGGACGTTCCAGGGTCCCTGGTTGCTGCTTTAGATCGAGATTACACCACGTCATAGACAAGTATGAATACAAGCCGTCCGCTGGAGCCTCGTGAGAACGTTGATTGAAGCATGTGGTGAGCGATGTCCCAGCTGGAATCCGAGGAAAGCGCAAATATTTATCGCAATTGCAAAAGTTTACTTTATAACCCGAAATATTCGCAGTGACAGAGGAATGAAACGAATGCGGGGTTGAGCAATTTCCGAAATCATAGGCACAACATGGGAAAGTAGTTCCGTTAGGCAAGGATCAAATTAAAACGACGGAAAATAGCGTTTGATTGAGCAATCCAGTGGCTCAGTCCGCCAATACCGATGGGCAGACCGAATAGCCACCAATTCCGAGCAGCTCGGTTTGAAGATCAAACAAAAAGGCGGTGAGCGCGAAAAGAGGGATGATGGATCATTTGTGCGCTTCGCCCGGTGATCTAACCATCGCCATCGCGCTACGTCTGAATCATCAATCGGAGAAAACACGGGCAAGGCGACACAATACACCTGAGATAATGAGCATAATTCACGAATAAATGCGAGGAAATATTATATATTAAAAAAAAAAGTGGCATGATTAGAGTAAGGGAAGGCGGGATCGGGATCGGGAGGCGAGAAGAGAGCGAAAAGGGCGTGGGCGTGAGAAATTTGGGGGATAAGTGGCCCCAAAAAGATCAGATCCTCTTCTGTCGGGCCCGATAAATACCTCGCGGGTTCGCCCTTTGCCCCTTCCATCCGATCATAGACTTCTTCTCTCATAGACCTCAGTCATGTCCTCCAAAGGTACATCCCCCCTCTTTCCCCGTCCTCATGCGCATATACTCACCCCCTTCAAGCCATCCGTGAATACGACGCAAAATTGCTCTTGGCATATTGGCTCGAGCGCTCTCCGCCTGTTGACCCCGCCGTCCGGCTGAACACCCGCTTCGTGTACCCCTCGCCAAAAGTTGCACAGGTCTCTTGGGACCCTCAAACCAATGCAATTACTCCTGACACACAGCTTCCCGGCTGGGTGTTCACGACTCGGCTCGTCGCAAAGCCAGACCAATTGATCAAGCGTCGCGGCAAGGCGGGCCTTCTCGCGCTGAACAAGACCTGGGATGAGGCGAAGGAATGGATCGCTGCACGTGCCGGAAAGCCCCAAAAGGCGAGTAACATTTCTCGCTTCTCCGCGCGCCCCCGTGTTTGTATCTGGGCCTCTGAGTTGGGTTGGGACAAGACCGAGACACTGTAGCCGTGTTCTGTGTGTTGTGGCCTCGTGCCATCGTCTCGGGATCTATCTGAACCTCTTTATCATGTTTCATCTTTGATGCCCCATCTTCGCACGCGCGCCTCGTGTGTTCACATGGCATAACTTACGTGCCCAAACGTGATCGAGATCGAGGCAATCCTCGCGTCGTCAGGCGCCTCGCGCTTTGACGCGACTATCCACGTGACTTTGACAACCTTTCTCCCGATGCTCATACGTAATCTCCATCAGGTCGAATCGGTAACAGGCACACTCTCGAACTTCATTGTCGAGCCTTTCCTTCCTCACCCATCAAGTGCCGAGTATTATGTCTGCATTACGTCCCAGCGTGAGGGCGACTCGATCCTCTTCACACATGAAGGTGGTGTCGACATTGGTGATGTCGACGCCAAGGCACTCAAGCTCGACATTCTCGTTGGCAAGCCCTTCCCATCTCGCGAGCAGATCGCGTCCACGCTTCTCAAGCATGTCCCTTCAGAAAAGCGGGATACTCTCGTTGACTTCCTTATCCGCCTTTATTCCGTCTATGTTGACCTCCACTTCGCCTACCTCGAGATTAATCCTCTCGTTTGCCTCGATGCCGTCGATGGTGGTCAACCAACTATCCACTATCTAGATATGGCAGCTAAGCTCGATCAGACTGCTGACTCTCTCTGCGGACCGAAATGGGCGATCGCCCGTGATCTCACCATCTATGAGACTGGCTCTTCCGTTTCCACGACTCAAAGCAAGGGCGTTTCTGCTGACCGCGGACCTCCCATGGTAAGCTGGCATTGTACTCTGCTAGTCCAGTATCCTAAGAGCATATGATCCAGGTTTGGCCGGCACCCTTCGGTCGTGACCTCACAAAGGAGGAGGCGTATATACAAAAACTCGACGGTTCAACTGGTGCTTCGCTCAAACTCACTGTACTCAATCCTGAGGGCCGGATATGGACAATGGTTGCGGGTGGTGGTGCTTCGGTTGTTTACTCTGATGCCATTGCCGCCCACGGCTTCGCTCACGAGCTTGCAAACTATGGAGAGTACTCTGGTGCTCCTACAGAAGGTCAGACTTACGAGTATGCAAAGACGATCAGTGAGTTTTTCATTTTCATTTTTGAGTTTGGTCACTGGTGGCTCAAATATCCAACAGTTGATCTGATTACTCGTGGCAAGCCGCATCCTGAGGGCAAGGTCCTCATTATTGGTGGTGGCATCGCCAACTTCACCAACGTCGCAGCGACTTTCAAGGGCATCATCCGTGCTCTCCAAGAATATAAGACGCCCCTTATCAATCATCAAGTACGCATATACGTTCGTCGTGGTGGTCCCAACTACCAGGAGGGTCTGAAGGCGATGCGCTTACTTGGGGAGTCGCTTGGTGTTCCTATCAAGGTTTACGGTCCAGAGACTCACATTACTGAAATTGTTCCCCTTGCTCTCGGCGTGAAGCGTGAGACCAAGTCCACTGCCCCATCCGCTCCACCCACCTCGCCTCCATCTCCTGCACCGCCCAAGGGAGCCGCAGCGGCGGAATCTCCTGCGGTGGGCACCATTGCCCCTGATGGCGGCCGTTCACAACCGAATGATCAGATTGTACGGTTCGAGACAACTTCCAAACAGAGCCGCCTAGAGTACCGCCCGTTTGATGCGACGACTCGTTCATTCGTGTACGGTCTCCAACCTCGTGCCATCCAAGGCATGCTCGACTTTGATTACTCCTGTGGACGCGAGACCCCTTCGGTTGCCGCCATGATATATCCTTTCGGTGGTCACCACATTCAAAAGTTCTACTGGGGTACCAAGGAGACACTCCTCCCCGTTTATACGTCTGTGGACGAGGCTGTGAAGAAACACCCCGACGTGGATGTCGTTGTGAACTTTGCCTCTTCTCGCTCTGTCTATTCGAGCACGCTCGAAATCCTCACTTATCCTCAGATCAAGGCTATCGCCATCATTGCGGAGGGTGTTCCAGAACGCCATGCACGCGAGATTCTCCACCTCGCGCAGTCCAAGGGTGTTCTTATCATCGGACCTGCCACGGTCGGTGGTGTCAAACCTGGCTGTTTCAAGATCGGGAACTCGGGAGGTATGATGGATAATATCATTGCGTCCAAGCTCTACCGCCCAGGCTCCGTCGGTTACGTTTCTAAATCCGGTGGCATGTCGAACGAGCTGAACAACATCCTCTCTCTGTACACGAATGGGACATACGAGGGCATCGCCATTGGTGGTGACCGTTACCCTGGTTCTACCTTTATTGACCACTTGCTTCGCTACGAGCGAGATCCAGATTGCAAGATGCTCGTTCTTCTTGGTGAAGTCGGTGGAATTGAGGAGTACCGTGTCATCCAAGCAGTTAAAGAGGGCAAGATCACAAAGCCTATCGTCGCGTGGGCCATCGGCACCTGTGCAAAGATGTTCACGACGGAGGTCCAGTTTGGTCATGCTGGCTCATTGGCGAACTCGGATATGGAGACTGCAGATGCTAAGAACCGTGCCATGCGAGCAGCGGGTTTCATTGTACCCGAGACGTTCGAGGACCTCCCTCAAGCGCTGAAGGACACGTATGATGGGCTCGTGAATAAGGGTATCATCAAACCCGCCCATGAACGTGAACCACCTGTGATTCCTATGGACTACAAGTGGGCACAGGAGCTCGGCCTCATTCGTAAACCAGCTGCGTTCATCTCAACCATCTCGGATGAGCGCGGGCAGGAGCTTATCTATGCTGGAATGCGCATATCAGACGTATTCAAGGATGATATCGGTCTCGGGGGCGTTGTCAGTTTACTCTGGTTTAAACGCCGCCTTCCGCAATGGGCAACCAAATTCATTGAGATGGTGCTCATGTTGACGGCTGATCACGGTCCTGCGGTCTCTGGGTAAGTTGTTGAGCTTGATCGCGGTTTCTCGAGCCATGTTAATTTCTATATTACAGCGCTATGAATACGATTGTCGCGACGCGCGCGGGCAAGGATCTTATCTCTTCCCTCGCATCTGGCCTACTCACCATCGGTAGCCGCTTTGGTGGTGCTCTTGACGAAGCTGCTGCCATGTTCTCCGGCGCCCGGGACACCGGTCTCACTCCCCGCGAATTTGTTGACCAATCAAGGAAGGCAAACAAATTGAGTGCGTTTATCCACCTCGAGAGCGGTTTAGCTTTGTACTAATGATGTCTCGGTAGTTTCGGGTATTGGCCACAAAATCAAGAGCGTCAACAACCCCGATCTGCGTGTCGAACTTGTGAAGGAATATGTACGAAAGCACTTCCCCAGCCACTCACTGCTCGACTACGCTCTCGCGGTTGAAAAGGTAACAACTGCCAAGAAGGACACACTTATCCTCAACGTTGATGGATGCATTGCGGTTTGCTTTGTCGACCTGCTGCGTGATTCGGGCGCGTTCACCCGCGAGGAAGCCGACGAATACATCAAAATCGGGACTCTTAATGGCCTCTTTGTTCTGGGTCGTTCGATTGGTTTCATCGGCCACCACCTCGACCAGAAGCGCCTCCGCGCGCCATTGTACCGCCACCCTGCGGACGACATTTTCATCAACATCGCCGACATACCACAGCCGCGGGTGTTGGGTCGCATCTAAACGTCAGGACTATTGTGAATTGTTGTGTCGATAAAAGGACTCACTTGCAGAAGCTCTAATTGTGCGATATGATATACTAGTACTACGAACCACGAATGTTTCATGAATGTTTCATTTCATTTCATTTCTCTCATCCCTCGAGCCAGTTTGTTTGTCACTCCTTTGGGCCTCATTGACTATGAACCCATGAAGCCGTACAAAAACATGGTTTTCTCATCGGAGGGTTACCGATGTCGCAGGCCAGTGTTGTCAGGGTATCGGGTTACACTGCCGTACCCCTCCGGCTAATGGGAGATTCTGCCCAACTCTTCATCATGATCTCTATGATCATCTGTGGAGGCACCGACTTCAATGTGCGTGGTAAAGAAGCATGTTGTCATCGGTTGCTGGGAAGGACTCGATGTTGCAGTGCCAGGCGTCGCAGCTTCGTATAAGTTAAGAACGAGACGTGAACACAAGGATACTGAGACACTGGCCAAGCGTCAGCACACCCTTCGGATTTTTACTTAACGTGTGGAAAGTTACGTACCAGCTGGCAGGTGTTGAGAAAATAGCTTTCAATGTGGGCTGAGTTGGAGGATCCAATCAGATTGGGTATGATAGACGAATGTGAACATGGCACTACGCTCTCTTACCCTTGCGAACTAGGCGGGACAATTCAGTTTCGGCTCCGGAAAGGAAAGGAAAGAGAGAGATGTACGTAGAAAGTTGATATGTTTGCGAGATTCGCGAGGGCCATGATGCTACCGTGACGACACCAACGATTAAGATTGGGTGACAAGGCAAATCATCTCGCATCGAGTGGTACTTACGCAAAGTAAAGAGCGCCTAGATATGAGTTTTATGGGTGTTCTCGTTCCACATGTGAGTTTCGACTTACTTACCATCACGTAGTAATATATCTAAAAGTCCGGCCCCACTGAGACTAATTGCCATGTCATGTTTTTTACGCATCTTGACCGTCCTCGTGACCGTCAGAGCGAATATCGATGCGTCAAATAGTGCCTGAGCTTCCCATGCGGCAGCAACGTCTGTGTACGTTTCAAGGTCTGTTGGCTCACCACAGACGATGTGGACTCACGGATGCCGCTGTTTTGTGAGGTGTGAGAAGGAGATCTCAGCTATCAGTATCATGACGGACTAGTACGCACGTTGATTCTGACAGCGCAAAATTACAGCCGTCTACACCGCTGATAAAGGTGGCTCTCTCTCCAATCAGGGACCACTGTAACGTGTGGGACAATTAGCGAGCGAGCAGGTCATACGCGGGGATGAAGGACGCGCTTACACAGCTGATACCAGCCAATACAGCGCCGAGCCCTATGGTCCCTATAATGAGGTATCGGGAACTATGATACAAAGCGATGATACGTGTGGCGAGAATTGCTGGTCAGGTAATCAGCTAATCCTCTTGGGTATCTTGGGAGCGAGACGGAAGCGCACAGGAAACAGCTACTTGGCCGAGGACTAACAAAATCTGGCGAACGTGACCGACGGAAGCACATCTAATAGACAGCCAAACGCTCAGTTACGTCGAGGACCGCCTCGGCCAATACAGCACAGACCTCTATAAAAAGGGAGGTTCACGACGGGATAAGGAAGCAGTTATGGCTCTGATTGTCGCCTTACCTGCTCTGAGCTAGTGAGATGGCCAAAAAGAAGTACAGTCGCCGTGATGTTCCCGAATAAGCCCAAATATCGATTCACGAAAAACAGAAACGTATTTGGCGAGATAGGTTGGGGCCAGATGTGAGATACCTCGGCACCAAAAGTCAAGATATGGTCATAAAAGAGGAAGCCTGCCAGTGCGATGGCCCAGCTTTTCGTCAAGGAATGCTACAATGAAGACTCAGTGACTCACAGAAGCCAGCAATTTGAAAATAAGCATGCATGGAACTGATAGAAGCCACCGTTAGCGCACCGTCCTCTAGACTCAGAGTAACTCATGGACGCCGTACAAGTCACTAAAGTGTCCCAGGGTTGGTGGAAGCGGCATGCCCGAAGTTTTTGTTTTTTGTTTGTCGTTCGTTCGTGCGAACCGTAGGCTGGCAGTGGATAAGAGGGTCGAGTAGAGCAATGTGCGTTTACCTCATGGTTTGTACTGTACATTATGTGTAATGTTGGATACTGTCGGGCGACCCTGAGTTTCGCTTTGAAATCAGTAGGATCGGTACGTATCACCGAGTTGTTGCGTCCATCAGCCTTGACTTCCAATCACAACCGAATGATGACAGGGCAAGTAATACCGCTATGAACTGGAAGCGGAAATATTGCAAGGTGAGATGACCCTTTGGCGTACGGAGTTACCACCCGCATCCACCGGTCACTGGCAACCAGAGATAGATTGCCAAGGTACAGCGTAGCTGATGCTTGAGAACCATCAGTTACCCCATCACATTAACCCCATGGCAATTCCTTCTAAGTATCAAAGCGTGAGGAGATGCCGTGGCTATATTTGATAAGTCGCGTGGGGTGGCGCGGCACGGACGCATCGCGAGCCGCCTGACGGGCGCGCCTTGACGCGCTTGACGGCCCGATATCACTCAACGATGCGTCGTGGAGGCCGGGGAGTAGTCGCCGGGTTATCAGGACCGTAGCTCGATTTTCGTAGGAAGGTTAACAAGCGGGCCCGGGACGGGGCGTTTACCAGTCTATGCACTTTTCTCAGACATCACCCAATGAAGCTAGCCGCGGCAGTGCCCATCAAGAACATCTGTCGGATGCGATGGAACGAATATGGATCCAGCGCTTGAGATTCTTCGGAAATGGCACGGCCAGGTGCGTTCCATAAAGCGCTGAAGCACTCGAACGTGCATCAAATCAAAATTAGTCGCATGTCGTGCCCGGTAGTGTCGGTTCCGATCTCATAAAGACTGCCGACTTGGACTTGGTGCCGCTCGACGTGTGTTCGGTATTTTAGCTCTGAATTAATAGACGGTTGCACTCATGTCATAGTCCTCATGGGGTGCCAAGATGTCAATGCAAGCTCACCATGGGCTGCCATACGACCCAAGATACCTGCCATGTCATCCTATTCTCTCTTCCTATTAACCCATATTTGGACCGGTTCATGTATATCTGTCCTACTTGTTTGTCTTCCATGGGACCTTCCAGGCCCGGGCAGAAGCGTCTGACAGGCTCATTCCATGACAGTCAGCAGGTGATTGTTATCCAACTCTCAGACGATTTACGAGGTGCAATACTTCTGGTTAGAATACGACAGCGTTTTCGGAGGATCCAAGGACGTCTGTAAGACCTGATTGCACCTATCTCGCTTCTTGCATCATGTTGTAGAGTACATCAAATGACGTTCGAGACAGACTTGGCAGTGCTCGGCCATTTCTTTATTTCTTTTTGATATAAAATTGCCCCTAAAACCCAACTTGGTGTACGGATGGCGTCAATCCTTACGCCACAGGTGATATCTGATCGGTCGGTCGGTCGGCGAGCGGCAAGAGCAGGATTATCTCTCCGATTCGGTAAAAGCCGGTGGTGCTTATATGCAACTCCTCTCAGAGTTCGACTGCCCATCATCTCTTGATCCTGGTTATCCAAGTACTAAGTATCCATGTCCAACGTATTCGTATGGCATATTCCATACATCATCCTGCCTTGCACTAACACACTTTTATTTTATTTAAAAAAAAAACATATCTCATCCTCAGTTTGACATCACTATTAACAACGAACCTGTTGGTCGAATTGTATTCCAGCTGTATGACAATGTTGTCCCCAATACCACGAGAAATTTCCGCGAGCTCGCCACGGGCCAGCACGGTTTTGGCTATGCAGGGTCCGGCTTCCACCGTGTAATCCCTCAGTTCATGCTGCAAGGTGGTGATTTCACTCGACACAACGGTACCGGTGGCAAGTCGATCTACGGTGAAAAATTCGCCGGTAAGTATTCCACATACTCCGTATCAGCGTGAAATAACTTTTTTTTTTCAGATGAGAACTTCCAGTTAAAGCACAATAAGCCTGGCCTTCTCTCAATGGCCAATGCTGGTCCCAATACCAATGGCTCTCAGTTCTTCATCACCACAGTGGTGACGTCTTGGCTTGATGGAAAGCACGTCGTTTTCGGTAAGTGTCGGTTGTACGTTTAGTTGTTTAGCTAGTAGTCGCTGACTATAGATATCAGGCGAGGTCGTTTCGGGTATGGACCTCGTCAAGAGAATTGAGTCGTTCGGCTCTTCATCCGGGACGCCCTCCCAGAAGATTATGATAGCGAACTCAGGTACTATTTAAAAAAGAAAAACCCCTCTCGACTTGATAGTTGTGTGGTGTACGAGCTAGGCGTCAAAGAATCAGAAGTCTGTTCCTGTACAATTATGGTCGCGATATGATCTTATCGATGGCACCGACGTCAAGGGGACTGTTGTGATGCACATGGGGCATAGTATCGAGAAACGTGGGACTCAATCTATCTTGACGATAAGGAGTGTGAGATCCCTTTTTCTGAGAAGGGGGTTGGAGAGATGATTTGTCCTCCAATCTCATCCTGACTTTGGCGGGCGAAGCGCTGTGCCGAGCTACCCCCAAAACCTTGTTCTGGACGCCCGTGTCCACGGCAAGATGATTTCTCAGGAATAAAGCCGTTTCGGGAACACGGCAGAGGTCACGCGCAAGCTGATTTATCAAGGAAGGAGAGAGATACAGGCATATGCATAGGAGGCACATCAAAACATAGGTATCAGAAACCCATAGCCTTAAATAGAGAACTGAAGACTCCTGGTCCTTTCGTGCTACTCGCATCTTCATCATCGTATGATACTTTCACAGACCCATTCTTGGAATAGGCCACGACCTCATCAACTTCTTCACCGTCTTTACCTGCACCTGTGTGCCATTTGCCGCCACTAGGTCGCTCACCAACGAAGAATGTATGAGTCCCGTTGAGGTTGGACAGTGTTGCAGCGCGCGGTGCAAGCACGGACGAGAGATGCACGCGACCATTGTCAGTATGAAGCGTGAGTTGCCCGCGGAAGGAGCGCGGTATCGTAATCGCGATCGCACCATTGTGTGCCCGTACGTCGATGCTGAGGAACGGGCGAGGCTCGACCATTGCTGGATGAATGTGCTGCAGATAATTAGCGAGGACATGGCACCCCCGGATCGCATTGAACTCGTACCACTAGGGCCTTGACCGCGCCGTTTTGGCTGCCAAAATGCATGTGCACGCGTCTATTTGCGGCACCATCTCCCTGTGAGGGGGGGTCCACGGGTTTTGCACGGAGTACCCAGACCTCTCCAGAGACGGAGCCATTGTGCGAGGAAAGGCTTAGTTGGGGTATCTCAGATGCAGGTACTCCGGTTGGAAGGGCAGATGCTGGCGGCCGAGGGACGTCCAAGTCGAGGAGGATCTTCTGCTTAACTGAGTTGTTCTTCTCCTTGACATGAAGAAAATTCGTCGGCGCGAGGTCTGGAGGGAGACCCAAAGGTTGCCTGGGATCTACAGACGAACTTTGCGGGAGGGGGGTGTATGGCGGAGGGCTCTGCACAAGCTGTGAGTGCGAGAAGGCTCGGTTTAGGTCGATTTGTTGTAGTTCACCTGGTCTGGAGACGGTATTACCTCGTCAGCAAGAGGTGCTTTTGCAGAAGGCTTGACTTCGGAATCTGGGATGATCATAGGTAGGAATAGAGAAATGTCAGGCTGCGCATATCGGATCTGCTGCGCCAGTAGACAGCAATCCGCAGCATGCACGTGATGCAAGGGTACGCCGCGTTTGCGGTGGAGGTGTAGGTGGAGTCTGTGCTGTGAAGTGCCCCAACCAGACTTAATGAGCGTTCATCATGTCCAAGCCATCGATTACAGCATATTCAGATATCAGATATTATTGGCAATGACAACACTAATGTATATAACATTCCCGGTGCAGAGAACGCAACCACAGGGTACACCTATGAAGCCCGAAGCCGGTGAGTTACGCTGTCTGCTAACCGTTGTGTGTGGTCCTCTCTAAGGGACTAGAACCAAATCCGCAAGCAAAGGACCGATATCCGGGCACATGTCTGGAAATCCCCAGCCTCGGCCGCATCCTTCTGATGTCACCCGTTACCCTCCGCGCGAGATGGCCCCGATGCCGGAAGAACACCTTCCGCGTGGTGGTCCTCGTCCACTTGGTCCCAATATTCGCGAGATGATATTTCGGGAGGTGTGCAATACGACTTGTTATCATGAGCTCCTGCAGCTCACGACTTTTTTTTTTTCAAACCAGAACAGCACTCCGGTGCACCTCCGGTCCTTCTTGGAGACACCGAAGTCTTCGATGAGGACGCCTCGATGCCCCGCACGGCCGCTTTAGACACACACTCAGCGGTGCAACCTCAAAACACGCCTCACAAAGCGTAGGACGACCGATCAGTGATGTAACAGACAAAGAGGTGAGACGGGACGGGGAAGCACACCAAAGAGCCGGAATGAAATAAGCTTTGGATGTAACTTACATGTCAGCGAAGGGTGTATAGTTCTTGAGTAAATGGGGAAGCCAGTACTTGGTCGTTGTTTGACACCCGAGGTGGTACGATGTACGTGCAGTAGCAACGCTATGACAGATCGTTCCTGGATTCTGCCTTGAGACAGGAACCTGAGGAGTGCAGCACCAAGACAACAGTAACTGCCCTCTGAGCGAGCTAGTGGGTAATCCTGTCGGGTACGAGGCTGACACTAATACCCGACTGGAACTGAGCAGCTCGGCGTGCTGCACTCAGATTATCATTTGTCCGTTTGATCCGGGGTGCGTGATGATGGTGAAATCATATACATGGACGTGCAGAGGCGCTATGGCCCTGGAATCCAAGAATTGCTGATGCAGACGCCCTGGATACAGATACACACACCTCAAGGGCTCAAGGCAAGTGACCGGGATGGGGCGCCAAAGTAAGGGAACGCGCTGTGATAGGAGCCGGTGTCTATGATAAATAGCTGTACCCGGGTGTGTCTTATCTGGCTGATTCCCTGCGCCAAGGCATAGTCGTCAATGAGATGAAGATGAAAACACGTTTCTTCATTACACTATTCTAGGTCTAGTCAAAGGGGTCATATGACTCGCCCCTGTTCAGCTCCCGAATGATCTGGACCCAATTGATTCCTCGCAATCAGCTCGCCTGAGTGGAAACAGTGGTCGGGTGGTGTCATGTGATGTGCTTTGCCTGCTTATGGAACGCCCTCGGCACCGTCCGAACCGCTACGCCGTCTCATCAGAGCGCCGTCGCCGTCTTGGCAAACGCGTACCTCTTGCGGTCTGATCCTTATGTTTATGTAGGGTTTAGGTCGTGTCTGCCATTCTCGTATCCGTATCTCATAGTCCGCTTGCGATCTGTCATCAGGGGTCCCGCAATGAATGGACTTACTAGGTTTCGCGTGTCTGCACCTGGGCGCTGATCTGTGGTGCGCGCATAAAAGGACATTTCAGTCGGACCTTTTGTCTTCCCGTCACTGCCGTCTTCATCCCCATGTCAGCGAATTCCAACAAGGAGCTAATTAGCTCACAGCCCCAGGTGTGTGTGCCGTTTACCCTTCTCTCTCAAGCTCTGCATACTCAAACTACCTGCACACTTTGTGGTGTCAAAGAGCGTTGGCCCGATGGTAGCAAGGGGTAACAAGAATGCCTTGAATCGTGAGACTGGACCGGATGGACTGCGTGACTGGAGCCATGGCTTGTTCGACTGCTTCTCAGATTTGGGACTTTGTGCGTAAGCCAACTGGGATCAGTCTTTCAGCTCTTCGTTGACACACTCTACCCTCTTCAGGTTGTGAGGCCACATGGCTCCCTTGCATCGTTTATGGCAAAAACAAACAGCGCCTCCGCCATCTGCAACGCCGGGGCACCCCTATCCGTGACGGAGGTGAAATTTGCCACGACGACTGCCGGTTTTACTGCTGCTCATCTTTTCCTCACCTCTGTTGGGTGCTGGAGGTATGTTGGGATGCTTACAAGCTGCCACAAGACCCTTCTCATCTAGTTCCCAGTTGGGCAATCGATCCGACATCCGCAATCGCTACCACATTCGTGGAAGCACCAGCCATGATTGTATCACTGTCCTATGTTGCCGGCCATGTGCACTCACACAAGAACGACGCGAGCTTCAGCTGGAGGAGAGGACTATATCTTGATGGTTTTCCGTTACGTCTGCGAACATTGACCAATTGTATCATTGTGCCTTGATTGTATTTTTTTTATTCTTCGGTCTCACCCAACGTCCATCCGTGATGGATATCAGGATATCATTCACCACATTAGCCATTAAAGCAATTTTCTACCCGCGTGCCTCGCCTCCTCAGCGACCCCCTTTTGGTATGGCCGTTCATTAATCGTCCAATCGTGTAGCTCGTTAAGACAATGACTGATTAGTAAGCCTCTCATAATTATAAACATGTGCGCCAGCAAAAGCCCACAAATATACAGTATCACATTTACGGGTCATGCAAGTCACGCTGGGCCCTTGAGCCAGATCGCACGCACAATCATTGCCTCTGCCGTCTGCTATCTACNNNTTGGGATCCTGAATTCCTCACGAACAAGCGATGGGTATACAGTACTGTAGTAATAAAATCACATCGATGCGGCATCGGATGTTCACCTTCCGCGTTATTAGGCATTGGAAAGAGGGATCATGCAATAGTTATATGACATGCGTGCGTATGGTATTTCAAGGTGTGGAGAAAACGAAGATATCCAAGTAGACTGGGAGGGGGTGTTACACTTACACTTACACTGGTTTGTCCTCTCTGCATGCCGCGGCGCCCATAAAGGGCGATCTATCGGCATAAATGCAAGCCAATCAGTTAGTAGCAGATCATCAGGAAAGGCCATCCGACACGATAAAGATTCTTTCGTTTTGCAGGAACTCAAACTATCTGAGCTCGTACTACGTGAGCCTACCAAGAGTCAAGGTCATGCTTGTCTCTGGTGAGTGCACATATGACGGGAAGTTTTGACGCAACTAGTTTGGCTTTCCACGGCTGATTCCTGCTCCTTCTCGCGGATGATTAGACAGGTAGTGAACCTTCAGTTAACCCTTGATAAAATGATTGCTACGAGTTAGTCTGCTAGCAGGCTTATTTACAACATTGTGGGTGGTAAATCGAATTCATCTCGTAAAACGTTCAACCATATAAACAATGATTCAGAAAAGAGCGCAGCGAGGGAACGTGCATGCGAATTACAAAGTGAAACGTTAAATGAGGGAAGACGGCGGCTGTCAAGGGCATACAGAGTCGAGTACTGTAGTCGTGAGTTCATATGAATATCTATCAGCCATACTTGGCAGTCAGGACGGTCGTAATTGTGAGAGCGACAAAGCACAACAGGATGCCAGCCGCGCAGAGGCTGCGGCGTACCCATATCATTTCAGCGGTGCGGATACTGCGTAAGAGAGCGGTACGCTCGGCTTCGGACTTTTGAAGCTCCCAGTTGGGTGGAGGGGTGAGTGGAATGAGTAAGATAACGATTGAAGCAAACCAGAGCATAGGACAGACTGTGTACGATAGGCAATCAAGCCCATATGGCCATATACATACAGCAAAAAAGAACTTACAGAATCCGTACATGAACAGGAATTTTGCAAGGTGAAAGGGTCTGCCGTCATCACAAGGACCGATATGTTCAGAATGGGATGGATGATCCACCTCATCGTCCTGACAAGCACCGGGTATGGAGGCAGGATATTCATGAAGCGGTGTGTGATCATGGAGCGTGCTACATAAAGGAGGAAGGTCATGGCGTGAATAAAATGTGCTCCGGGCACAACTGCGAAGTGGAGGGGGGTGTCGAAGATCGATGGAGATTCGACGTCCTGTAAGGGAAGCACGCTGACACTGGGCCTCATGGTCGAAGGCATCCAAGATGGGGAGGCGTGCGACGCCGAGAAGATCGTGAACCAAACGCATCGGTAAGGACAGGTGCCGTGGGTCGACTCGGACAATAGGAAAACAAAAACGAGTGTGCGATAGGGTGCTCCAGAACGGCCAAAGTCATTAGCTTTTATTCGACCCCAGCCCTATGTCGCAAAGAGCAGTGCTCAGTGGCACGCAATGCGAAGCTGCAGCTGCACGCACGAATATGGACCCATTGCACACAGGCGCACACAATAGACATCAACATGGACCCACGAATAACTTTCCTAAAGGGGAGACTGAAATATCTTGCCATTCACCATTCACGTGCCTCCGTTTTCTCTTCCGTTCCAATTCGGACTCGAATGATTATTAGAAGGGGATCTGGCATATGACTCGCAGACTGTCAACAAGTCGTGTCAAACTTGGAACGAAGATGTTCCCTTTTGTCGACCGGGCATCTAACATTTTCCACGTCGGGTCCTTTCCGAAAGCCGAACAAGATGATTACCTCACGTGTAGAGACCTCTTACTGACGACCACTGAGCCCCAAAAGAAACGGATGAAGCCATGGTTCTCAAGCCGATCGATTCGACCAACTGGATTCAACGTCCGCGTAGGCCGACGATCAAAGCAAGGGTGCTTCCTTTATGCATGAAGACCAGGCTGGTAAGGATTTAGCCTTTCTGGATGCTGTTATTTGACGTGCAGCGTGCTTCTGTTGAAGGTTGAGTGTGCCAGAAGTGGTTGGGGCATCCCAAAACGAGTCTTCTTGATAACACATGTTTCGACGTCCGCGGGCCGTGTAATGCAACCGTTCATCGATTCATCGCTCGTCGCCCCGCCGTGCTCCGGGTTATAAGTATTAATGCTGCGCCCATCCAATTCTTACCCCTTCTCCCCCCCTCCCCCCCTCTTCTCTCCATTCGTCTCTGCCCACATCCGCAGCATATATTCCTATTCTCTTTACATTCTCCTCAACCAATTCTCGCGCGCTACATCCTTCTAGGACGCATAGATAAACCCTTGCCTCCCTATGTCCACTATGGGGCCTCCAACACCCGCAACGCCTACCTCTGACCCGCATCCTCCTATCCCCGTTTCTCATCCGCGTTCCTCTCCCCGGTCTCTCCCTTCTTCGAGCCCTCCTCAGCCTCCAATTTCGCCTCCTAGACCCAATGGCGTGACTGCCACAGCTACTCAACACACATCGTCCAGTTCTCCAACTGCCAATCTCCCAGAGGCCACCGTGCCACAGCCGTCGCCGGCCACTCTATCCAACTCGGTTCCCATGGTTCAAGTTGACCCTGAACCTGACAACATGCCCGCAGTGACTAAATCAGAGACTTGCGAACATCGCATCCCTAATGTTTACATTAACGGCCTTCCCCCCAATTTTCCGGAGGAACAATTATATGCGCTTACAAAGGGCTTTGGCGGTGTCGTTAGTGTAAGGACATTTACCCGCCACGTCAGCGATCGTCCCTCGTACGTGTACCATGACCCGCGATTGTTGCACTTATTGAATGAATCCTTTGATTAGTGGATACGGGTTTGTTCTGTGTGTATACTTCACCGCACATCCTGAGTATTTCGTCTTATAGTCCTTCATTAGATTTGAAACAATTGAAAGCGCCGAAAAGTGTATTGAGGCCCTTCGGCGGTATAGAAACCTCCACCCATCTTTCTGCAAGGCAAGTGATCTCTTATATGTATCTGTGGTCCTCTCAATCATTCTGCGCTTTAGAACTTTCATCCTATCCCCGGTACTCGCTACGCATCCCTTACACCCTCTGGAACACAGCTCCCCCAGCCTCCATCGCCAGGAATAGAGGGCGATTCCTTTAAGGCCCGAATGGAACGACTAAAGGACGAGTCAAGCACAAACCTATACGTTGAAGGGCTTCCCCTCAACATTGACGAAGCGGTGTGTATCAATGATCTCTGGTCGTGTTGTCATCATTTAATGTATGTTTACCTTGACAATCCTAGACGATGGCTGCTTTGGTCGCCCCTTATGCGATCAAGAGCAGTCGTTTCTTTCAAACGAGGCTAAGTCATCCCCCTAGGACTATCGCTTTTGTCAGGTTCGCCGGTCACTTGTTCAGGTCGATCTGTTATTTGACGCTATGCTAGGTTGGAAACCCGTGCTGCGTGTGACGAGATTATCAAGCGTCTTCATGGGCGTATGGTCAGAGGGTGGAATGATCCTGGAAGCCGAATATCGGTACGCTTCGCAGACTCTGCTGAGCAACGAGAATTGCGTGTACGTGTTTATGTACCGTTTTTTGCTGCCGCTCGATGCATACATGTATCTAGCGTTGTGAACGCTCGGGCCGCGGGGACGACCCTTCGCCTGCCCGGCTTACGATGGCACAGGCCGCTCTGCTCAATTTGCGTGGACAGCAAATGCAAGGTTGTGTCCGCACACCGCAGCGTCTCAACTTCTCGGATCAGCGTCGCCTCCTGTCCTCTCAGTCCCAAGCGGATATGCATGACTTCCCTGACATTCACTACCATCAGAGCCGGCTTCCTCCTCACCCCGTTATGTCCAAGGGGGCTGAAAACGACTTTTTGACTACTTCTCGTTCCATGCCTGCTCGTCTTAATGGACGGAATGACCCGCAGACTCCTGGCGAGCTTCCCGTTTCTCTAGGAAGCGAAATCGATCTTTCAGCACTTTCTCGTACCGCCGGTGCTAATGGTCTCACGCCGCTTGAGCAACAGTTCATTCTGCAGGCGCGCCTGCAAGCGGAATTCGACGCACACCAGCGAACTTTCTATGGTCCTCAGAGTAACAACTCGATGCCAGGAGGTTCCATAGAGTCTCTTCATGATCAAGGCGAAGAGCTTACGCAGTCTTTGAACAATCTCGGCCTTCGATCGGCGCTTCCTGTCAAAGAGTTTGTTCCCCGCGGCTCGGCGCCTCGTCTTAATCAATCTCATGCGTATAACGCTCCGCTTTCTTCTCGTCTGCCGGTTGATCTGTTGCCCTCTGAAGTGGCCCACGACTCTCATGCCAGCAAATTACACAGTTCTCAATCATCTCAGTGCATATCGTTCGCCTCTTGTCAACTGCAACAACACGGCAGTGCCAGTGCAATCAATTCTAGGGTACTTGGTCTCACATCCAAAGATAGTGGTCTGAAGAATAATAACACAAGTCTCATCGGTGATAAGGACTGCGCCGTTCACCCCTCTAATTCACTTGATTTGATTTCTGATAGTGCCGATCGACGGGTGTCGACTGAGCACGAGGAGCAGCAGAACCTTGCTGCTCATATGCGTTCGACGACTTTACCTCCACATTTTACTGTTGGTGGTTCGAACGCCGCTCACGGCAACGGGGCTGCCAATTTGCGGCTGAACGGTATCCTTTCTCCGACTCGTCCGACTGGTGCTGGAATCGTGGATAGAGGCCATTTAGGGAAGCTCAACATCGGTGGTGCTCCAGGCGAACAACCGATCAATCGCGAGACAGATACGATTCCTTCGGACGTCAAGCTGATGCATCCCCAAAGCTCAGTTGCCGATTCGCCGTTCCTCATACCCTCCCCGGCACTCACGTATAACTCATCGTCATCCGCGTCCTCACGCACACCATCCACACTAAGCCCCTCTACCCCCTTCTTTGGATCGTTTCCCCACCCGGGTGACAGCTTCGGCGCATATAATGGAGAAGAACATGGAGGTGCTGACAAGACCGATGCGGCGATGGGTCACGATGTGACTTCGTTTGACATCGGTACGAAGATCCGCTCTGGAAGCGGATAAAACGTCTGGGGTCCTGTTTGATCGGCCCTCGTCTTTGGCTTTCATCCCCATACATGTGCCTTGTCACCTTGATATTCAAAGCACGGTCTAGCCCGCACGCCCAAAGCTCTGCAAATGCTGTAATAGTTTAGTTGTACACCGTTCTTAGTGGACGGCATATGCCTCGCTGTAGTTGTCGTCATCCACATACTGTTTACGGATTCTATCACATCTGTCATCGTACGATCGGTCTTTTCATTCCCATTCCCAGCCATACACATGTCCTTGGACAACCCAATGTTTCTGCCTGTTGTTGTCGCACCGTAGGTTTTAGCTTCTCCTGTAATGCGTCGCCCCTGACAACTATAAATCTTTCATCCGAGTCTCTGCATCTCTGCAGTCATCACCTATAAAGTTTATTAGTCACTCGTCGAGAGCCGAAAACTGGTCAAAATATCTGAGAAATTCGGTGTGACATCATGTGACAGATTTTATTTCAAATCAAATATCAAATTAAACGCCATCCGTTCCTGTTCACCGTTCACCGTTCATTCACCAGTGAATCATTCTAGGGTTCGAATAACCACGGATCCGAGCTATTTCCATGACCCATAAAACCTCTTCAACGTAGCTTCGTGCAATGGTTGCGACACGAGTTTCCTGACCATCACGTCCACTCATAGTTATGGGCAGTTCTGCATCAATTATCTCCCCGGAGCGAGACCTGCTCGACTTGCATGGTCGTGTGGCCATCGTCACCGGTGCAAAGTACGCCATCACCTATACCGACGCTGTATCTTTGTGCTGCATACAGTTGCTGATTGTCGACTTTTCTTTTTTCGGGGATTAAAGCTCAGGCATCGGTCTGTACATTGCACTCCATCTCGCAAGACGCGGTGCAAAGGTGTACCTCGCCGCAAGAAGCGAAGAAAAAGCAACGAGTGCAATTACGCGGTTGGAACAGGAGGGGATCGGAGAACACCCTGGCAAACTCGTCTGGCTCCCGATTGATCTGACAGATCCACATAAAGCGAAGGCAGCCGCGGAGTGGTTCATCAAGAGGGAGGACAGGTTGGACATACTTGGTGCGTGACGGACTTTTGAGAAACGTATGATTCACCAATTCCCTCTTCTTCTATTTACTCGTCCCCTCGGTGGTGTCGTTAATGCTACAGTGAATAATGCCGCCAAGTACGTCCGTCCCCGAGTTAATCTGTGTTAATAATATCTCTGGATTAGAATTTTAAGCGCATACGGAAGAACGGCAGATGATATATCAGACAGTATGGTAATAAAGTACGCACACACCTTCAATCCCCCTCTGACACTGCCATGAAAACTCGCCCGTCACTTCAGCCACATTAGCCCCTTTTTATTCACAAAGACGCTTTTGCCGATGATGGAACAAACCGCATCGAAGCCCGGATCTGATGTGCGAATTGTTAACGTATGTGCACACTGTACGAGTAGTGGACGGCCTCAACTCATAGAAGCAGGTCTCTTCCGTCGCACACCGATGGGTGTCGAACCCACGGTATGACAGTCTTGAAGCGTTCAACAACGACTTTTCAAACACATACAAGCCAAAGACCAATGTTTACGGTGAGATATTTCTCTCCTACCTGCCTTCTGCAATCTGCCGATACATAAGTGGTGCCTGTGCAGCGTACTCAAAACTTGCCAACGTACTCTGGACGAACGAGTTGCAGCGTCAGTTCGACTCCAAGAAAATCCACATTACGGCAATGTCTGTGCATCCAGGAAATGTCATGTCAGGTGCGCTCTTTTTTCACACTTGACCAGTACCGAGCGCGCGTAGTCATGCCGCTGTCGCGGACGAAACAGAGGGAAACGTCAAACTTTTTACGTCGTTGACCTTTGGAAGGCTCATCAATTGGGGCTTCTCTCTCTTTTTCATCTCCCCGCATGATGGTGGATACACACCTGCATGGGCAGCTGCCTCACGTCAAGTTTCAGAAGAGCGTGACAAGTACAAAGGTAAGTATCTGGTGCCGTATGGTATTATCGAGGAGGCGAGCGCGGATGCGAGGAGGGAGGATTTGGCGAAGGAGTTGTGGGACACGACTGAGGGGATTTTGAAGGAATTCAATTGGTCGTAGAGAAGATGGATCGTTGAAGATGGTCATCATAGACTGGTCTCGGTAGCCCCATGCTCATTGTATCATGTGAGTTTTGGACTTGTGTTAGTATTGGGCATGACATCTCTCATGGCTGCAGAGCCAAGGGAAAAACGGGCACTATGGCCAGGCTCTGGTTGTTCGAAGTATTCTTGAATCATCTTTGCGATCAGGATACGACACAAGGTGGTATGGACTGGTTTGTGCTGAGTAATATTGAGCATATTGAGCCGCGATGCAGTGGAATGATTCCAAGTCCAAAAATCACGGGAACCGGAGCCCACGGAACCAGAGCCGAGCTGCTCGATATAGGTGCAGATACTGGCCGAACGCTTTCGCTTCTTCGCCGGTTGCCAGCTCTCGGAGCCGCCCCGAAGCACAGAAGCATAGTTATCATGAAAGGATATGCTGGCGGCCAGGGCGGAAGTAAAATCCATGCAAGATGCAGGCCCGGGTGATTCACAAAAAGTGGCAGGCGTGGACCGAGGGTTTTTGGACCGAGGGTACTAGTTGAGCAAAATTAAAAAGCGACGCCAAACCTTTTATTCTGGGTACTAGGCGCTTTTTGCAAGGGGAGAGCTCTATCATCAAATGATGAGGCGCCAGCAAGCCGACATTGTAAGGTTGTTAGTCTGAGCGCGATAACTCGAAATCAATGATCATGGCAGCAGGGAAGAGGATTGACGTGGGTTGTCACCCTCACCTCGTCTCGTAACGTTAACACCGGTGATATGATCTTCTCCCATGTCGAACTCGGCGCAATGCCAGTCCCTAGAATGCCATCGTCGCGTCGCCAAATTATCGTGTCTGATACCTCTGATCAGACGCCACAATCAAGGCACCGGAAGCTCTGTCATACATGTCCAGCGGTCGCCGCCATGAGGTGGGTTACGAGAAAAATGGGGCGCAACCCTGTGCCGCCACTGACAGCCGCGCCTCCGAATAGAGGAATTAAAAGATGCCCTCCCTTGAACCCAATATTATCGTTGCGTCTGAATAGAGACATTCTTCCTCCCAAATATTATGTGATCAGCTGACGAGGACTGGACGATGAGGGAGCGTGCCGCGTAGTGAAGAGAGACTGTAGGTGTGCTACGTGCTAGGAGAATACGAGTAGCTGCTGTTGATACGGTGAAAGTAAGTCCCCGGTTGCTATAAAGGTGACGAAGTCTCAAGTGTATCATAGATTGGGAAATATGTTTTAGTTGGATTGGATTGATACGTGATAACTGTACCTCATGTTGGCTGGGGAGGAACGTTCTGACTCGGCAAGCATCATTTGCCGGCCCGGTTTGGAATATTGATTCATCGACTAATCATGTGATCAAGAACTCTCTACACAGAAAGAATCCTTCATTTCATGGCCTTTTTGATGAAGGCCGTAGCTGTAGTAATTACTTAAAATCAGAGCGCTGTCACAATACCATCGTGATGGTCGGATCAACGTAAGTGGCAATCAGTTTCGAGCACTCTCCGTTCCCCGACACGATAGGTAGAGCTCTGTGGATGGCTCAGGCTCAGAGATGGGTTACTAGTATGAGGTTTATGATACAAAACTTAACAGGGATAGAGGATAAGTTATGGGCTGTAGCCACACATACTATTAAGTGCGTGAGGCGCATCTAGAAGCCCTGGCTCTGTTTCCCGACAACATTGTAATTGTATCTCTCACAAGATATCCACCATCGGAGAAGACCAGCTTCTCGCTGGCGGAGAATCCTACGGTTTCTTTCACGACCCGTCCAGGATATGGGGTTCCATACGCGAAGGCGGTATCAGCGTGACAGGGACAGGGACAGGTAACGGAATAAGACAACACACAGCTACTATCTCGCCTCAATTTGCGTCGCGAGCGTGGCACACAAGGCGCTTTCCGGTACGAGTGTAGAGACGTATCCAGCGTGCGACAGGGCGCCCGTCTCGTAGTGATCAGTCGGTCCGCACAGGGTTGGATCGCGCAATTTGATCATCAGCCGCGAGATCATCACTACGCACAATCTATGCAAAGACGGTTAGCGCCAAGGCATAGCAGTAGCTTTGCGTCCATACATGTTGGTGAAGAACGGAGTAGATATGTCAATTGAAGGCTGATATGCTTGTTAGGAAACGACTGATGGCAGATCAAGATGTTGTGAGGATGAGCTTACGTTTAAGACCTAGAATCCGAAGTAAATCATGCCCATTCTGCTCAAATGGAACGAACGACGAGCAGGACTTGACATACCAGGAGGACAATGATATTGGCAAGATTAAGGTTCCATATTACACTAGTGGAAAGGTCAGCCGGTGGCGCCCCAAAAAGAGCCGCCGCATACCCATAGTACAAAAAACCTGATGGACTTTTAGTGTCTATTCACTGACGGCTATGCCCATTTCATAGACGTACCGTCGATAAAAAGGCGGTGTAAAAATGGCTCTTTACGCGTCCACAGCTTTATGGAACGGCTCATAGTGAGAACAAAGACAGTAAAGTCAAAGACAAGGAGGCCAGAGAAAGCCAGCGCCTCCACTATGCAAAGTGATCATGAACCATTCAATAAAGTCACAGATATACGCTTACTGCGTTTGCTGATGACACAAGTATTCAAATGATATACGTGATGAATAGAAAGCTAGAAGAAACTCACAATTCTCGTGGTTTTGTCGTAATTTTTGCGGTAGATATCATTATAGCAAGGGACCACTATTAAGATTGGAATGCAAACTGCCCTGGTCATCGAAGAGACACTTACACATGCTAAGGAGAGTCCCGCTGCAATCTCAAAGGCCACCACACCCAAGACCCACTTGTTGCGAAAGTACAGGGCGTACACCCTCATCACAAGAATTACTGAAAAATCATGGGTACGTGACGTTATGGTCGAGGGTATCTCAGCAGAACACACCTGCCGTCATAAAATGAAGGAGTATCATCAATGCACCATGATACATGGTAATGAATCCTGGTCTGTAGAAACCAATTAGTACGTTAGTAAAAGGAGGTGGGGATTCAATATGCAAACGTACGTGAACTTGACAACGAGTGAATGAGATAATCAATTTGAAAGCGAAGCAAAACAGGCATACCACAGGTTTGCAGGCGTCTTCATAAACGTGGTAGACTAATGGGGCATGGCCTAGCAAAGCTACATAGCGGATAGCCAAAAACATTGCAGAGGCCCAAGTATGTGACTTAGGGCGCCAGAAACGGTCGACCTCCGCGGGCAACGTGAGGAAGTAATCGTAATATAAGATAACTGTGTTTAAAATTAGAATGGTGGATTTAGCGCAAGAACGAAGTCATACCGTAAGTAGAGAGAGTGGTGGCATTGCCCAACCGGAGTCTGAGTAATGTTGCGTGAGAAGTGACAGTGTGTGTGAGGTCTGCATTTCCCATACCCTTGCGTCTGGCACCATGATTCATCCATGAGCGAGAGAAGACAGAAGACCGCGCTTTGGACGGGAGGAGGGAGGAAAGGGTGGGAGGAGTAAGGACTTTATGGTAGACACGATGGGTTGAGTGCTGTTCAGTTCACTGAAATTTCAAGTAGTCTGTGTCAGAGTGTCAGAGGAAAACTTCATCGAGACGGTCACAGCTTTCAGAGTCTCAAACAGGAAGGGCCATAAAAGAAGGGAGAATGAGCGCCTGGTATTGCCAATGAGCGAGTGAAATTCGACAAGGCGACACATTTTCCCGCGTCAGAATTTCCCCTTTGATAGCGAACTGGTTATTCACGCCGCATGGAGAAATCGCCACGGCACGACCACGACTTGCCGGCCCCACAAAAGTGATGCCCCTTCTGATTTCCTATCCTTAAAGGGGTAAAACTCGGATCACCCAAACTTTGGCGTGTGAACAATCACATCAGTTTTGGTAGTCCCTCCGTAAAGGTTTGCAGTAGCCCCGGCCGTACGCCACATAATGGACGGGTTCCGAACTGATTCAACCATCAGTGTCAGCCACTGGCACTAGGCACTAGGTCAAGGTCAGGTCACTTGTCGTGCGTCGTGAGTCGTGGGTAGAATAAAACTCGGCCAACCCGACACTTCTCACTCACTTTGAAGATACAACGCGGGCAGAATTTCAAAGGCGTTTTTATGTTCCGTTGGGACACTCACCTCATTCAAGAGACTTCTTTGTATGGTTTCGGAAAATTGCGGCAATGGCGATGCAGTCACAAACAAGCGTGCCAGTGGCGTGTACAGGATATTAGATGTTAGCATGTCAACGTAATGGGGTTGGTCGTTGTTATCCGGCGTTCGAACGCTCCTCGTTTGGACGATGAGTTGTGAGGCCACAATTGGCAATTCCCGGGTAAATGCTTAGTCAGCCCCCAGATGAGGAAAGTGACTCAAGGCGACGCGACGACAAACTCAACTCCAACTGAGCCGCAATCGCTGCTCCCACTTGTTTTACGTGTTTGGAGGGTCATGAGGTTGCCGGAAACTGAGTCCCTGACACGTTGGGAACCCTGTCTTGGACTCTCTCTGGCTTTGGTTTAGGTACAAGGTGCATTAAAAGAACGGGTAGTTAGGTAGGAATACCTTCTGACTAGAGCTTTCACCAGCTGAAACTGCTAACCGCTACTTTTCTTGCGTCCTTTGCCTGATGAGTTGTCTTTTAGGAATGCCCTCAGGCATGCAATGGGCGTAAACGATGGTGCTTACATGAATAGCAGGGGCGGCACTTGAACGAATCAGAGGTGTGGAACAACTTATAGGGAAAACAAATATGATCGGTCAGATGATTCAAAATTTTGGAACCGACGAGTATAAAAGTATGTGGTCTTGGTGATTTGTGCTGCAAAAAACCCTATTTTTGTCGTCGACATAACTTGAAGTCGGTGCTACTCGCGGTAGCCGCTCATCCTTCCCAAGACTTTACAAACTTTATCACTCGGCCTTTTCAATGGTGTGTCCATATCTCCTGCCTCTTTTGAACACGATATAAAAATGCAGCTTGTTGTTAGTTTAGACAAGTCATATTCAATTATTCAAATGTTCTTCGACTTGCTGTGGTGCTTTTGGTATCACAGCTTGTCTTGGCCGACATCAATGCCATCGGTTGTTTCGTCGATTCAATAAACAGGCTCCTCAATGGATTAGGGGAAGATTATGGCCACGACTTTCCCAACTCCTACCTCAGCACCCCTGGCATGACACCCGAGTCCTGTGGTCGTTTTTGCGGCGGATTGGGATACAAGTACTGTGGAGTTGAATCTGGGAACCAATGCTTCTGCGGTTCACATCTCCCACTTTCTATGGATGTCGCCACCTGTGGCACGCCGTGTACTAAACACCCATCGGAAAAGTGTGGAGGTACTTGGGCATTACAAATGTACTCAATCACGCCTCCTCAAAATCCCCCCATGTGCACACTCTGTGCGATGTCTTGCGACTGGTGCTCTTTTGACGCCGGCCTCATCCTTGGATGTGCAGTAAGGACTGTAATTTGCGCAGGTGTGGGTCTGACCGGCATCCTTGCTCCCCTTGTACCGGTTTGCGAGGCAGTGAATGCTGCGGTGTGTGTTGTAGCTATAGGCTCCAGTTCTATTACGTGCGCAATAGCGCAGTTAGCTCAATGCACCTGTTCGGATCCCTCTCAGTATTGTGGCTCTGGATTCTGATGACCCAGTATATGTAGGCATGGATGTATCATGTTAAGTGTTATGTTAAGAATAAATATGCTTGTCAGTGGTGTACCGACACGTGATTTGTGACGCTTAGTCATTTAGTTCAATCGAGACGAGATCGCGACGCGCGACGACGAACGACGACGACGACGACGCGACGCGACATGCTCTCCTCCTGCAGCTCCTCTTCAAATCAGGATCCCCGTACCCCCTCTTCTTCGTCACCGTACAGCCCACATACGTCCTCCCCACTCTCCGGATCATTCTCTCCATCGCCCTCCGCTGCGAAACTCCAGTCACGCCGTCTCGCGTACTACAAGGCAATTACTACGCCTCCACGTCGCGTCTCAAGCGCGTGTCCTTCCTTTCCAAGAAGTGCAAAGGCAAATGGACTCACTTTTGGCGTCAGCCTTTTCCCCCCGGCGTCAGTTCCTGGGGATGCAGTGAATCCCCGCAGTGCCCTTCTCCGCGACCGATTGCGGCAGCGTTGCGCTCGAAGAGCACAGCAAGCACGTGAAAAGCGCGTTGAGAGAGAGCGTACAAAGAATGGTCTGAGTAGCGATGGCGAAGATATGAGTATGGAGAGTGACGACGAGAACGATGAAGACGCCGTGCTCAATGATGAGGTAAATGTCATCACCTAGGTGTTCAGTAGTGCTTACCTGAGCCAATCTTTCTTCTAGCTGTATCGTAGGATAATTGCCGATGCAAGACGCAAGCACCAATACTCCTACCGGCTCTCGTTCCAAGACGAGGTAGGGTCATCACTTGACCCTGACATGGAGGAAACCGTAGAGTGGGAGCGTAGTCTGCAAGGTAGGCAACTTGTAGCCATCCTTCTACGGCTTCCTCTACAGCTAACCATCTACAGCCAATGTCGTACCTTTCGTGGCTGATGAAACAGACCTTCTTCCTTCCGAGCTCAGTGATGACGAGATCGCTGAGCTTGCCGCACACGCAGAAGAAGCCGAATTATGGGCACACCTTGAGACAGGCCCACACACCGACCTCAGGGATATTGTGGATATAGCACCAAATCCCCAGCGCCCGGAGGATGAGGATTTCACCATGTCATGAGATGGCCTCTATCTCCGCTGACTTATGGGTTACAATGCTCTAACAAATAAATAAGCATATACATATCATAGGCATTTGTACACAAATTCTAAGCTCATGCTCATCCATCCGCCGCTCTGTGGGTCTAGACCGCGCCAGGCTGAGGAGGATAGTGACGTCATCACGTGTTGGTGAATCGCTTCGCGGAGCTGAACCAGAGTAGCTTGCATATCTCGTTATGTCACCGTTTCTAGACTGCCACCGACTCAGGTCTCTATTCAGTTTTCGTCTGCTGCGCACCGCAGGCTAGACAAACTGACACTGAAAAGGGATAAAAACGTTCCCCGCGGGAATTTTGTCTGACCTCGTGTGACCGCAAAGGGTAGTGGCGCTACGGACGTGCTAGGTGATAGATTGGCCAGGCCTACGAGGCACCCTTGACCCTTCTCATCACCTCGAGCCTGCTCATACCACTTTCTCGCCCTGCGTTGCGCTTCTCTCCAGGACCGTGGTCCGTCCCCAAAGCTTGACCAATTTTGTCATTGCGACACAAATACATGACCACGTCCGCGCCCGCAAGAAGCGAGTTCTGTAACATCTGCCAGTGCCAGGTGTCTGGAGGGGGCTGGGCTTCCCATGTTGCAGGGAAAGCACACCGTCGCAAGGCCGGCCTGAGAACGGAAGCAGTTCTTCAATCTTCACGCAAGGATAGGAATGGCGTTTCGATTTCAAAACAAGAGACCGGCGTGGACTTCGGGATCGTCGAGCCCGGAAGCGCTTCTGAGGCCGTAAAGTATTTCATCCTTAAAGTAACGACGGGGACTGGTGAGTTTATGGTGTTGGATCCCCAGTGGACTTCGGGGTCGCTTTCAGTGGGTGCAAATACTCCGTACGTACTTCTTGCCTTGAATCAGCTACAAGTTAGTGTTGATTTCCCGCACTTGCAGCTTCTCATGTGGCATAGAAGGTGATCCTCACCTCAGGCGAGGTCGCGATGTTCGAATCATTGTGCACTTGCGCGTTACCGAGATCGGCAGATATGAAGACATGCTGGAGATCAGATTTACTCGTATATCCAACAATCAACAGTTTTCTGTGACCCGTAAAGTCAAGGCCATTATTGGAAACGAGGCTGATTATGCGCTTTTACGTCCAACTGCTCCATATGTACCGCGGCGCAGGGTCAATCGGGAGGCGATAAGTAGCTGGGTCTCCGGAATCCCTCCTCCGCGAATACTAGCCATCGCTTGGCGCTCAAAATTGCTCCGTTATGAAATTCCTGCGAAAGATCGGCCTATCTTATCCATACCACCTGTCAACATCAACACTGAAGGCGACATCGTTCCTGCAGAGATCAGATCGCTGTTGCCGCGGACCTTAAGCCGTTCAACACATGCCGAGTTGTTCTGCAAGTTACTATGGTTGGAAGAGATTGCTATGGAGTATGTTAATTGCTTGTTCCAGTCCTGACTCTTGCAGAATGATTCCATATATTTAGAAACGCATTACAAGTGTACGACATGGAGTCCGTCGTATTGTCAAAACATGGGAAACTATACCAGTGAGGCAGTGGTATCACTTCCGTCCCCCTGATCAACCAACCACTTGTGACAGTTTACCGGTCCCTGGCTTAGCAGAAAAACGACCGAGTGTGATCATTGGTAAGTATCATCACGAAGTAGCGTACGTGAGCGCGCTCAGTTAGGGATTTCAGGCGATTCCATCCTTGTGCAAATGAACGGAGCTGCGCACCACACGTGGTATGAAGGCCACGTACATTATGTTTACGAAAAAGAAGTTGCCTTGCGTTTCCACCGATCTTTTCCAAATGACGCGACGAAACAACGATTTGACGTGCGCTTCCAGCTCAACCGGATAACTCTAAGGCGACAGCATCAAGCACTTCGTGCTGTCCATCATGCCATTCATTTACTGTTCCCTCTACCGACTCACGTGGCCCCATCAATGACGATATTGTCTGGAAGCGCACGCACCCTGTATAACCAAAAGATTGCCAACAATCCCCGCCAATTATGCGCCGTCGAACGTATCTTAACTCTACCCTCGACTTCTGCTCCTTTCATTATATTTGGACCGTAAGATCGACTAGCTATCATGAGGTATCATATTGTTCCTCATTGCCTACGCAGACCCGGTACCGGCAAGACCGTGACCATTGTAGAAGCTATCAAGCAAATACTGCGTCATAATTCATCAACACGCATACTTGCTTGTGCACCGAGCAACGCGGCCGCTGACGTCCTTGCTCTGAGGCTTTCAGAACATCTTAAACCAGACACGCTCTTCCGATTTTATGCACCCAGTCGCGAAGAGAAGACTGTTCCCCCAGAGCTACTAAGATACACCTTCAAGAACACCGACGGCCTCTTTTCTCATCCACCGCTGGCCAATGTCAAGGCTTTCCGTGTAATTGTGAGCACTTGTATGTCTGCTGCGTTTGCCTTCGGCATTGGGTTGGACTGTGGCCACTTTTCCCACATCTTTGTTGACGAGGCAACACAAGCTACGGAACCCGAGGTCATGGTAGCCATCAAGAATATGGCAGATACGTCTACCAAGCTAATCCTCTCGGGTGACCCGAAGCAGCTTCGCCCAATAGTGTACTCTGTCATTGCGAATGAGCTTGGGCTTAGCACTAGTTACTTGGAACGCCTAATGGAGAGCGATGCCTACCGTGGTCCAAACGACGGCAGCTCGGGGTGAGCATCTTGCTTCTGACACGTCGCTAGCACCTGATTCGTCTGTAGAATCGTAAAACTTTTGAGAAATTATCGCTCACATCCCAGTATTATTCGATACCCTAGTGAGCGTTTCTACGACGGGGAGCTGCAGGCCTGTGGAGATGCTTCTTCCATCAATTCATGCCTCAACTTGGAGCCTTTCATTCAACGCAAATATCCCATTATATTCTGTTTCGTGGAAGGACACGATACTCGAGAGGCGTCTTCGCCTTCGTTCTTTAACCCTGAGGAGGTTTTACAGGTCAAGGCATACGTGCAGCAGTTACTGGCTGACACACGTGCCAAACCACGAATTGGCATGTTTGAACCCTGTGCAAATGTATTTTCTAATCTATCTCATAGGGCCCACGCAAATCGGAATCATCGCCCCGTACCGTGCTCAGTGCGCGAAGCTTCGTAAAGCATTAAAGCAAATCGCCCCTGAAATAAAGGTTGGAAGTGTTGAAGAATTTCAGGGCGACGTGGGTCGATCCAGTACGCGGATTTCTATAGGCACTGAATATGGCTACAGGAGCGTCGAGTCATCATCGTCACGACTGTTCGAAGCAGCCGTGACTATATCAACTATGACTTGAAGTATACACTTGGATTTTTGGCAAACCCACGCCGCTTTAACGGTGAGCTGCGTCTTTACTCTTGGCCAATAGACGTATTTCACGTACATTTATGTCTGCCCCACCGTGCACACAGTGGCGGTCACTCGTGCCAAGGCACTTTTGATCATAGTCGGTGACCCTTTGGTCCTTGGCTTGGACCCATTGTGGCGGGCTTATCTTAACAGTGTGCACGCGGGGGGTGGGTGGCGGGGACGTCAAATACCGTGGGATCCTCTCGCACCAGTGAACCCGGATGGGGGCTATGATATTGATCTGCGCCTCCGCGCCCTTGATGATGCGGATAAGTTGGCACAACGGCTCTGGGTTGAAGAGGCGGATGTGGACACTAATGACGATCAACCCTTCCGCGAACCGGAAGAATGATTGGTAGTGTTGATTACAGTGTTGATGCACATCGATGTTTAAACGCGCTGTGCGTCGCGTTGGCTTCTTGACTGTCGCCTGTATCGGACGATCAATGCCAGATATGTGAATCTACCCCGTAGAACACCATTTTTCTGGCCCAAAAGAGGCGAAGCGGAAAGAAAGCTCCTCAAATAAACACTTTTTATAGCAGTTACGGCGCCCTTCCGGAAATTGCGAAGGACTTGAAGTAAACCAGGAAGACCCTATTCGGGACTTAAAAAGGCTCGATTCTCGCCCATAGGAACCCTGTATGACCTGGAGACATAACGAGCCAGGTTTGTAAGTCCACGCTGATGGCTGGTTCAAGTGTCTAGAGACGATCCACAGACCGATGGATGACAGAGCTCGGGTCTCTCCTAATCCACCGTCATGGAAGGTTACTTGGATTAAAGTCAGCTATTCCCAAACATCTGCTCTTCGTCCAATCGTTGCGAAGGGTCCTCTGAAAGCGGGTCGGAAGCGACGTGTGTACAGCGCTGCACCACTATAAGAATGCCTGATACGCCAACACACGTCGAGATCCGTATAGAGCTTTGGTCTTCCGTCGAGTCCTTCTTTCAGCCCTCGGTAGGTCCCCACCCGAGGCGCTGTCCCTGGTTTCACAACCACGTCGACTCTGACTCAGACGCGTGTCCGTGGCAGGTTTCCGACCGACCGACATCCAAGTGGCTCTACAATACCCTAGAACTGAGGGCATTTGTAAATTGCCTGCTTGGCCAATATGTTGGGGGACCTGAATCGTTTGCTAGGATGGAGTCTCGTCCATGGCGGAAGCAGTGGCACGGAATGACGACGTCATGTGTCATGGAGCAACACCCCGTTCCGTGAGCGTGAGAGTGAAGTGAAGCCGCGGAGTGTAGCCGTGAGGCGCCGCCGCGACGGGGTCACTGCTGAACTGTATGTATACGAGGCAAGGCAAGGCGAAAAGGTAGCCCACTGTAAGCTGCTACTGAGCTGCTATGCTACCTGCGACCTGCATGCGAATCTCTGGTGGCAGCGGTTACACGTCGACATCGATGGCTCTAAATATACACGACTCGGCGCAACGGCTGCGCAGCACCCTAATCTCGCCTTGTGGTGGTATTTTATTTCCGCAGCCGCAGCCGCAGCAGTTGGCTGTTCAGTTTGGCTGTCATTTATACTCTGCCACGTCGACGCCAATTTCCCATCTCTTACGCCCCGATGAGTTTCGCTCACCCCGCTCAAGCCCTTCTCGTTCCAACTGATGAGAAGGTTGCACCTTCGCTTTCTGAGCTGCCACCCGGTTATCAAGTGACAGCAAAGGGGGTCCCGGGTCCTCCTGTCCCAGCGGGTCCCGAGCCGGATCAGCCCAATCGTTCTCGGTGTCGCCGTCGCCGTCTCTGCCACTTCCTGTTTGCCACCCTCGTTGTGTGGCTGGCTGGTCGGTTCCTCCTCCGCCATTGTCATCAGCGCAAGTTTGGCTCTCCTTACCATGATCGCGTCCACTGGGTAAGGCGGTAGCATTGCCCTTTAGGATGTCGCTCACCTCTTATCTAGGACCCTGAATTTGATCCTGAGCTCTCCACCCCTCACCCCGGCGAAAGCATCGATGGCTGCGTTGAGCCCGCTGATTGGACCGAGTTTGACCCTAATGAGGGGCACTACCCGCCCCGATTCGAAGTATGGAAGCGAACAGAATTCTCACTGCCGAAAAACACGGACGACATCTTCCTGTTTTCACGAGGGTTTAACGCACTTGGAGTTATCCAAGTCATCGAGGCCGCAGATCGCGATGACATTGGAGTCGACCTGATCATCGGCCACCATGAGGATAGCAAGCTGTTCGAGGGGTCAAGCGTGTGTAAGCTGCTCCGCGGGGACAAGGGCCACGGCGTTGGCATTTTCGTAAGTAGTTTGTAGATCTACAATTTCCAGTTCGTGTGGATTCATAT
>QFEA01002313.1:0-12540 GCA_003315975.1 Lactifluus echinatus
TCACAACGGCTCACAACGACCTCATATTAGATCACGATGCCTCATGAGATCCTCCATGTTTTGGCGATGGCATGGTATTCGCGCGGGGATCACACCGTGGTGACAGAAAAAGGCAACGTCCCGAGGGGGGGGTTCATGATGAGGAGGGTTGAGCGCGATGGGACTTGGGCTGTCTATCCTTGTCCCAGCTTCCTGTCAGGCTTCGGGCGAGGTTACGAGTAGGTCATTAGTCATGTCGGACATTACCTATTTGCATGGTGTGGGGGTGTGCATATATAAGGTACGTCTAAACGAGTTGCTGCGCCAGCTGTGCTGTGCCTGTCCTGATGGTTGTGGCATGACTGCTGCATGGCCTGTTGCAATTGGGAGCTCGGCGTTCCGCTGTTCCGTTCCCGGCGCCCCGCGCTCGTGCCCAGTCACAAAAAACGCTCTCTCATCCCTGTTCCACCTCCACGATCAACCGTCACTACTATCATTCGTCACCAGGCGGAAGCATACTGCCTGGTTTTTCTTGATCCATATGCATGAAGGCAAGGTCTTCGTTTCAGCGGCAGGTGCTGATGAGTCACTTCATATTTCTAGGCCGAGGCTGATCTCCTTGTTTGACTCATGTCTTCACCGAGCATCCGCAATAGCACAAATCCCTGAAATACCAACATGTCACGTTTTAAAATGAGGTGTCCACTTCTGTAATCTGATCGCGTCCAACTCCACCCCAACTAAGTACCAACTCCACCCAACCGACGTGGCCTCGTAGCCGTAGCCCCTCTAAGTCTTCCTCATTCCACATGGTGTCCTGGCAGGGACAGAATCTCAACTCGACCTTTTCCAAGTTGCCGCCGACGCCGAGCTTTGCTCATCGTCTTTCTCCAGGGACATTACAGTTGCTCATCCTGGCCAACACTGCTTTTTCAGAGTCGCCTTGGCTGCTCTTGATGAGATGACAGAGCTGACGATGGCGTTTATACTGAATGTCAAAACAGTGAAGGAACCTCAGAGTTGAAAGGCTTATACGTCCTTCCATGCTGTTGCCCGAGATGCTTTCCCTCGATGGCGGTTCTTGGAATACCACCAGGAGTGTTCAAGGCACAGTCATTATGGTACAACGTCTTGATGCCGCAGCATGACGTGGGGCCGCTCTTAGAGCCTATCCTGTGTCTTTTGGTCAAGGTCCTCGTGTATATCTGGACCCAAGAGCCAACTATCGTTAAGGCTGGATTGGCTGTAGTACTCTGGTTTGCTATGTCCCCATTGCTGCATTTTCTAGCTACTCAACGGATGACGGCCGTAAATATGGACAGCTAATCTGCGGTACACTGAGGAAGGGAAGGTCACCGTTTGCTAACTACGTCCGTTGTATCTGTTGTGTCTGGCCTAGTAGTTTCTTGATGGTTGTGAACTCGGACGTACGGACGTTTGGTGCAGAGTACGACGACCAATGAGTAACAAGCCTCCCATCTTTGTTTTCTAGTCCATATATTTTGTATTTTGCGAGCACTCTGGTCGGCTGCATGACAGCAATTCGCATCAGCCACAGACCTGGTGAATACATTTGATGAATGTGTATAAACGGTAATTCTCGAGTCGATGTCAATCTCTCTAAGTACCAGTCAAAGGAAGAGTAAACTCACCGCCTAACATTGGCGCTTGGAGAAACGTACAGAATCGCGCCCGCCCGTGTTTCGCAAGCGGTGCTTCATGCTTTTAACAACATAAAGATATCAGTCAAATTTATTACATAGCCGTAGCCGGAAATCATAGAGAGCATAGATGCCCGATTTCAATTGTGCACGCACTGGTCCGCCTCATGTTTCTGTCTGTCCGTCTATTACTTTTGGGGAATAAGAGAAGCATTCAGGTTTCGTGCTGAAGGGCATTACTTGCTACTTATCCATATGACCAACCTTTCTCGTTCCGAAAAAGGCAGGTCCTGCAGGTCGTCCGTACGGACGACCTCAACCACTCCCTCAGAAGAAAAACAGGGAACCAAACCCGGGACAGAAGTTCTAGCCATTGATTGTACATTCACTACTGTAGCCAAACCAACTAGGAGGCGGGAAGAAAGCGTAAGAGCACTCAACATCGCTCCGTTCGAACAGCTGTGGTACCTCTGTAATTGTGAAAGGGGTATAGAAATCCGGCTGCACCGCCAGCACGGCGGTATTCGGTGCAGTGCCATCCGCAAGGCGACCAGTTGACCTGACGGCAATCGAAAAAACTTCCCGCCTGCCATGTAACACGCCCGGCAAATATCAAATATTCCAAACCCGATGGACAATCTGCAGCCGAAGGGGTCGAAGGGTCGCCGAACCAAAAAAGCATGTACAACGACTCGGAAAAGCTGCAGCATTCGTGGGGAAGTCAGTCATCGCCATATGCATACCCACATGTCGCCAATACATTCGGGCCTCGGGAGGACTCTAACCAAAATACAAAAAGGGAATGAAAATGCAAATGGGGATGCGGCAACGTGGATTTCGTGCCCCGGAGAAATGGACAGCAGGCACAGGCGGACTCTAGAGAGGCAGGGAAAAAATCAACGGGATTCGGACGGGGATTAATACGTGGCGTGTGAAAGCGGCAAATAGCCAGGCGCAGCATTAAGGATGGCGCGAATGTAACTGAATTTTCAATAAGATCCCCGCTGTTCAAACACTATCTGCGCTTGAACTCTTGACGTGGTTGTACGCTCATCTCAGGAACGTACCAGTAGTTTATGGTCGAAATTATACTTCGATTCAAACTAGCCTCATAACGTACGTTGCAACATGAGATAAAGCCATAGACAGGCTAAACCGTCGAGGCAGAAGAGACAAAGCCAAGTGTCACGGTTTCCAAAGTGAAGCTGAGACGGTTGCAGTATTAGAGCTAGAAACGGCGACGCCTATCCTTATGGATGCAACATGTTGTGGTGCCCCAGGTTCCCGTAGGGATCAATTTGTGCAATAACGTAGCCTATGGAATAGTATATAGCTCTAAGCGCCGATGTACGGTCAGTGCGCATGCGTGGATAGTGACAGGCACAGCAGTATCACAGCGCTGGCCAGGTTGAACCGGTGATGTCGTGAAGGGGTTCGGGGCAGACCTTGGTTCGACCGCAGCCAATTGAGGGATAAATTGGTTGTGAGAATACTCGGAACATGCTGGTCAACCTATCATCTAGAAAAAGAAAAGAAAAAAGCGGCCATCATGGCATCCTCTTTACAACCTTTGCGATTCCCAAATTACATCTGCATGCATTCCGGGTGAGAGTATATCTGTGACGCAAGCCCGAATATAGGATAGTTGCATCCTCACGATATGTCTTACGCTTGCAATTCATTTGTATGCGCCAATTTCCAATCGAAATGTCACGTGGCACTTATCCTCAGTCAGTTGGAACGCGGCACTACGCACTACTTGACGTGCATCTGGTTGGAGATCGATTCTTGGAAGTATGTGCCGTGATCGCTGCACCCGCGAACTTCGCCTCTCTGAATCCTTCCGTAAGTCAGGTGCCTATCACAGGCCGTAACCGGCGTACCATAACTTCGTTGCCAGTGACTCGGTCTTCCCACGTGCCTTCTTGCTCACTGTGCGCCCTTTCTCGTAAACCCAGTTGTGGCTAGTACAGTACTAGCGTAATCGGACCCTAGTCCTGGACCCCACCCGTCATGGGCGTGCATCTCTGACCGCCCATTTTCTCTCACAGAGCTAGATGTCGTGACCATGTCACAGTTCGAGGATTTGCATTCTTTCGGGTCCACAGCTCTGCGAGGAACAGTTGGGCGAGTCCCAATTACTCGCACAATAACTTGATCTCTGATCTAGCTTATCTGGCTGTTCTGACGTTCAAAAATCCCGTTTTCTCCATGCTGTAATGACCTTGTGACTTGGGCCTGTGACTTTTTGATCGAAAGTTTCGCATGCTTTGGTCATTCAAGAGAAACCGGCATACGGTGCAGTATCGGTAGTCATTTATTAGGCCACTCGTGCTAGCCACATGTGGCTTTAACGGGCCTCGGTTTCTATGATAGAATCCGACGTTTACACGACCCGTCTTCTGTCAACCGAACCTTGTCATCACGCACGCATCCTTTCACTCGTGCTAATAGCTATCTATTATCTATGGAATTGATTGGCGGTTCTATGGCGCATTCGAGCTAGAGAACAGTTCGGCCACCAGTTGATGGCAAAGCTTTGACGTAAAATAAGGCCACATGCGACTAAATTATCGTTTGTCACAGTGACGTACGTTGCATAAGCTTCTTTTCTTAGCTGCCAAGTCTCCATCTGGGCGGCTTTCACCAGCGGTTCGTTTTTCTGGTCCCCTCAGCGTTTTCTCGCGGATAATCCCCTTATGTATCGCGTCCGTCTCATCCCTGACACTGTCCGCGTGATAAACGGGTCTCGTGGGTGGGAAGTGGTGCCCTTACGGAGCTAGTCTGGTTTTATATATGGTGCTCGGGGTTACCCGCCTTTGTTCCTGGGTATAGATCAAACTGTACCTTGGCCTTAGATGCTTACAGTAGATGCTTTGTGTGACGAGCTTCTTGCGCCCTTCCGCGCCCGGGGTGGGAATAGCGAGGTGACGGATAATCGTGGCCTTACTTGTGTGTGTAGTGCCCCTCGTATTCGACTTGTACGTGATTAATATGTTGCTGTGCAAGTCCTATTTATAGAACGCGCTGTATCAGCGCGCTGGTCTTACGATAGGCGCATAAGTCCGTGCCACCCTTTTGGCCATACGTGAAACCCAGATTTGCATGTAATTTTCCTCATATGATAGAATCCAGGACTACAACTCACCGACTGTACCCAACAAGTGTTCGTTCGCATGGAAAGAGATGCCACACGCATTTCACCCATTTGGGGATATGATGGCACAGGCACGGCGGCGATCGGCGAACAAACCTACCTACGAACGCCCCTATAAACGATCAATCCCCTATAATTGATCAAATCCAAAATATGTCCCAAAATATAACCACATCTAAAATTGTCCTGGGCCACTTAAAGTGAAACTCGAACAGTCGTTGGTGCGCGAATCGGGATCCGCAGGTTCCACAAGTCAGTTGCCACGTCGTCACCCTCAACCCCATTTGCATCTTTCTGTGCAGGAAGCGGGGAACCAGCTGCCAACCACCGTTGATGCCAATCTACAAAATAGGATAGTCCATCAGTCCCACGATGCACACATCGAAACGAAGCAACGTATATTAACCTTCTAACGCTGGAAACTCTTCTCGATAGAAGTCCAGGAGGTGTCTTACAGTGGCATGCATCGCATCTGTCTGAGTCTTCTCAACAGGTTCCGAGTCGACCGAAAACTTATTAACAAGCGCCGCTGGAGTCGAAACGTCTTCCACAGGAAATCTCTGGCCTTTGAATGTGAAGGTACCTGCATTAGAAGGCGAGTGGGCTAAAGATAAGTTGCCATGGGAAATGTAGAAACGTACGAGGCTTCCAGATCCTAAAGTCAGCACAGAGGCGATAGAGTTCCAGGCAACCAAACTGCTCCCGGGTGGGAGCAATGGCATCCTTCACGATGTCCAACCTCCGTTCGCATACTTTCTCCAACGCGTTCTTGAAGTTGATTATGAAGGGTTTATCACTTGAGACTAGAACGTCCAAACTTCCGAACCCCCCGTGGACAACACCGGCGTCGTGCACCTTTTGCATCGCATTGACAATGTTCGCCCTTAAGCAGCCTGGATGTTAGCGGTGAATTAAGCAGGGTTACGGGCAACACAAGAGTGCACCTCAAAGCGGACGGGGCGTCACCCGGCGCATCGTAGATGGAACGGATGGGCTTTCCGCTGTACTCGAGGATCAAACAACCGAAGACATGGTTCTCGGATGGGCTGGAGAAAAATCCAAAGCACTTTGGGATGCAATCTCCTTGCAGGTGGCGAAGTTTTTGGTAGAATGCGAGTTCTTTCAAGAGAGCCTTAATGGTAGCGTTGCTTGTTCCTAGCTTCGCAACGACGTCGTACGTGCCCCGGGGCGACGAGAGTGTTCCGCGCATGATGGACTGGCCCCTAAGCCAGGACGTGTTCTGGAGGGAGAACGACGGACCAGTAACCCTGTGTGTTTCGTATGCTCGAAGGGTCCGATGTTCATAGCTCAGTGGAAGCCCGGGGACTTGAGGCATAGTCAGGACTAGGGTAGACATGATGGGAAGATTTTACGATGACGCATAGCAGATGTATGTGAGCGTGAACTTTATACAACGCACAGCCGCCACCCACCATCGAATCCGACGCCGACATTATTTCGTTTCCCATACGGATCAATAAAAATGAATCGGCGGAGATTCGAACAACCAAATCCAAGGATGGGTTCAAACACGCTCTGGGCTTTGCGTGGTCCCCTAGGAAGTAGGAAGTGACGTCAAATAATACTTTGCACTTGTTTACTGGGCACTTCCCCGACGAGACGACAGTGTAGTGGCGCGTGTGAATATAAGATCTGGGCAGCGTGCGCAAATCTGATTGAAAATGAAAATGAAAATGACGCCGGTCAGTTGGGTCATTGAGGGATATTGACAAAGGCCGTGCAGGGCCAAGGTCCACAGTGTACACACAGTGTACACATATACCAGCGTCTTCTTGGGTGAATTTAAACGTGACGACGACGATAAGGAATCCCTGAACCTGGCTCATGTCGGAGCCGTTGTCGGAGTTAACGGAACGGAAACACGGTCAACAACCTGCCGTCGGGTGTGAGGCAAAGAATGTCCTACAGTGAAGTGCTGCAAGGCGCTCCTCATGTTTGACTCGTTCACCTGGCGGCATTAAGTGACCCCACAACCCCGCCATACCTTCACCATTCGCAATTCACCTTGATGCATCACCGTCGCCGTCTATGATCTGATGCTGAGCCGAGCCGTCCTAACACTCGTAGCCTTTAAAGGCTCTCGGTGAGACTTAGTACACCATATCGAACTAGACTTGCGGCTTTCGTGCGTCAGCACTTGTATGCTCGGCCTTGCCCTCGGGCCAGATACCTTCAGCTCTTCTTACTGGCACTTCTCCAATCCGCGAACCCAAGACAACACTCCGAGAACTACCAATGCCTGTACATCTTGCTATAGAAGAACGGTTCGACGAATTTGCATTCATCAAGTACATGAAGGGCATCGGCAGAGCGTACCAACGACAGGCCATAGAGGTTGTGAATATCTGCCGCAGGTTCGTGGAGGGATCGTCCCAACAAGAACGACATGGTGCCATATTCAAAGGGTGGGTTTCATTTCCGTGCAACGACCACGTCTCCGATTATTTATCATAGAGCGATGCTTACTGTGGAACGCGCCCTACTATCTGCCACTGAAGCAGGGAAGAAAGAGACAGAAAAGGCATCCAACGCATTTGAACTGGCAATGGAGCGGTTGCTCGAATATAGGAGGGCAGTGCATCCAGCGTGATTGTTGCATTCAAACTTCGATCTTCGTTCCCTGAAACCAAAACAGTTTACACACTATGGACACCGAGATCACCGAAAGAATGACACGAGCAAAAGAAAAGGACGGAAGATCTCTGAGATTTTTCAATCAACTGAGAGAAAGGCGAGGTGCCAATGTAGTGTTGCGATGATCTCGTGAGGCGACTTTTGCATTGACTCTCGGCCGCAGGTTTCTGAGGACTTGGTCCGAAAACCCACGATGGCGCTCAATTTCGTGCTGTTCAAGACGCTTCCAGATCCGAACCCACTCATCGTGCGACGTGAGTAGGGACGTCTCCCAATCGCTTCGTTCTCACCCAAGCCACAGAGATGCTTCCTAACAACCCAACTTCCTCCGAGATCATCTGGAATTTCACTCGATATACGGATGACAGGCGGATCACATTATGGCAGAATCCCCATTTCTATACTGGCCTGCCAACTTCTGCTCACGCTTATAACGCGGGGTTTGACAAGAGTTCTCTAAAGGATTTCCCCGTCAGGTCCAACGACACGATCTACGTTCTTGTTGACAAGTCTGGCTCAGGCCGCATTCACTTGGAGGCTGAGACGAAGAACTGCACTTTTGGAAACGTGTGGAAGCCGAGAGAGGTTATGATACTCAAAGGTACGCATCTCCACCTCTTCAAGTGACCAGCCAACGATATCCTGCAGATCTCCATGGGAAACTTGAGAGTGAAGAACTTATTGGGAGGGCCATTCGTCCCCCACTAGAGCTTTACCGGCGCTATGAAGGCCAAGCCCGTTGGATTCCCATTGTCCAAGACTGGAAGTCAGCAGTCCAAGAAACGCTAGATTCGCCCAGTATGAGTGTGCTAATCCGCGTACGTCAACCACCAGTAGACCATGTACGTCCTTTCTACCTACCAACCCGGTCTCACTCAATGAAAATTTGCCCATCTATAAGCCCGTCGCAGGTACTGCAAACGAATGGCCCCCGGAACTTCCCGTGCCCTTGTTGGCACCCGTACCACCCTCGCCATATGTCGGAGTTGGGCATAGGACACTTTCACGACAAAGTCAACCCATATCCGACGTCCGCTCAGCTGTTACCATTGCATCGAGCTCTACTTCCTCCGTCGAGTTTTCAGTTCCATCTATCCAACCACGCAGCACACCCGCAACATCACAAGAGCCGAGAAATGGCGTCTCGCCTGTCCCCAGTGGCATTCCGTCACGGACACGTGCGCCCTTCGCGACTAGTCCCAACCCAACCCCGGAATCAACTGATGTGCCACTGATCACCGACCCTGGACCTGAAATTGCAAATACCAATATCCAACACACTGTCCCTCGGTCTGCTGCGTCGTCAGACTTGCCCTCTCGTTCGACGGGGGCGATGCCGCCGTCCACAGAGGGCCAAACCGATAGGTCGATCTACGGCGTTACAACACCAGAACCCTATACGAGGGCGCCACCAACCTCTAACGAATCAGGAGCATCGGGCCCCCAACAATCACGTCGTTTCCAGATGCCGGGAGCGTTTCCCGATGATTGGGTCATGGTCGACTCCACGCAGGCTCCAAAAACTACCTGGTATAAACGACTGTTCACCCGAAGTCGACGTTCATAGCCCTGTGGATCTGCATGCTGCTTCACTTCCATCTTTTCTTGGTTCTGCTCCAGCTGCACAGTATCAATGTTGTATCAGTTAACTTTATTGAGCTATTTACCATCGATTCTCGAAATTTCGTGTCTGTTGATGCCCTCAGGTAGTACCTACCCCATTCAGGAAATCGTGACGACACATGTCTCCCTGAAAATCTCAAAGGAGGAGTGCGCACTGTGCATGCTCTCATGGGCTTCCATAATGCTGCGAGGATGAAAGTGGGTAGGTGCTCCCACGGAAATACCGGACTTTCAGTCTTGATCAGACGACTGGGAAGGTCTAGAGTTGGTCAAACCCTACAATACCATCGATGTCTGGTAGCCACAGCGCAGAGCGTGTGTGCGGCGTGTGTTTGACCTCGATCCTCGCGGCACACTCGCATTAGCCGCCACGTTCCCTACAACCTCGGCGCTTGTCCACGTGACCCTGGTCTCCGTGTTTTTTACGGATGGATAAGCTTTGTTGCGCACTAGTTCGTTCTTTTCATCCTCGAGCATGTAACTCTATGGAGGCTGGGCAGGCAGGCATTCTTCCAATACTGTATCACTTTGTACTCATCCACCATTACTGGGGACTTTCTTGTCATCGTCTTCCATTAAAGGTCCCTCGGTGTTTCGTCCAAACATGTCACACCCTCGGCGAAAGAGGGTATTTATCTCTGTGTATGGCGCTACAAGGAGAACAGGAAATTTGCTTCGAACCATGGACAAAACAGTGAAAAAGTGGTGTTTGGTCCCGTCGTCACCTCTCTGAGGCAATTGGGAACGCTGAATCGTACACCACAGATGATAAGCTTCCTCATTTAGCCATGTCAAATGATGTGAAGTGTGGGTAACGGAAAGGGACTCAGCTATCGTGCAGTATTGTCAATCAAATGCCCTAGCGAGGGTCCTGGATCTTGGACGTGTTGGGCGAGTCGACGGAAACACGTGCCATTTGGGGCCAACGTCGTATTCGTGCCTCCCAAATCCCTTGCGCCAGACCCCAAGGATACTCATTCATACGTGCACATATGTGTTCGGTGTGATGTATGAATTTTCAACCTCGATCATGAATACCCTTTGCCACTAATCATACCGCCCGCGGGAGAATATCCATCTCCGACTCTATGATAGGTTCATTCCTCAGCATGGTCTTCACCTCAGCGTGTCCTTGCTCACTTACCTCGTGTTTCTGAACGATCGGCAATTGGTCCCTAATTTAGAATCCCAATTGTCGACAGTGAGTCACTTCAAGCGTCAGGACATCCAAGTGGCCAAAAAATATCTCAAGGCGAATGCGAAATCGGCGATGCAGGTAATGGGCCACTAGTGCCGTGGTCATTTCTGACGTTGGCCAGGGCAACATATCCATACGCCCTCTATTTTGTCGTCACCTAAGGGGACAAGTAAGCCCGATTGTTCCTTATAACTGCATCTTAATCCCAACAGCCAATCGCACCATGCTGTTCTGTGATATTACATTGCCTTCGAGCTCGAGTTGTGCAGGTTTCTACCTCTGAAATTTGTTTCAACAATATTGTCCACGTTGCAGTATACGTTACAACCTCACAGGGACATCAACCTCTTTTGTGCGCATGACGCACCCTACCCCTACCTCAGGAATCCATCAAGTGAGGACTGGCTTTCACTCCGCCAAAATGACCTTTGTTGATATGAATACATAATAGTGCCAAAGTGGTCAACTACTGTGCATTTAGAGCGCTCTCGACCACTTCGGTCGGTTCGGAAATAACATGACCATGGTTGGAATGCAGATGAAGCGTTTGTAGTACGTTGTCGTCAATCAAAGCTGCGCAGCGTGCAGCGTGACGGACTTGAACACCACGTGACTAGTTCGATTGGCAGTAAAAATATAGGTAAAAAGAGGCAGAAACTTGGGCAATTCTTAGCACATGACGCGTGCAACCCACAACGAAAAAGCGTGTCAGCACAGACCCATGAAGCGATCGAAACAAGGCAAGGCCCACATGCTAGCCATGGGTATCACCATAGTTAAAGCCATACAGTTCGTCCTGTACCCACAGCCACAAGTGACTTGGTAACTTCAATCAGGATCAAATGTCTGGATGCCTGAACTAAGTAAAGTTATTATATCAGCCTCTGTAGAAGATATGTGGACAGCCTAGTTTCCCTGTCCTCGTAAGTCTTCATGGTTTCGTCAGGGGGGCTAAATGCGCAAATGCGACTTCAAATATATACTGATCTCCTGAAACGGCATTACATTTTTTGCAGATTATTCGCTCGCTTCAGCTCATCTGGATGCTCGTGCCCTTGGGCCTTGGTATAGGAAGGGCGTGACTCCCACAAGATCCCCTGCTCGCTTCAATTTGCAAGGAGCGAGTGGCACCGCTTAATGCATGCGGGCGTCATCTTGAAGATATCAAAATTACCAATTACTATTGCTGCTCTACTCACAAAATCAAGATCATATTCCTAGTATGCGAACTGTACTGTGACAAAAGTTTCAACAGCGGTGGGTGGGTATGGTGGAATGGAAGTCTCATGGGCAAGTGTAAGTGAAGTCCGAGGGCCCGTGCCCTAGCCATGATTCTTGGAGTGGACCCTGTCGCCTTGGTCTTGCGTTTCTTCGATAAAGAGTGCAAGGATTTTTCTGTCTGCATTCATCCCGAAGATAATGTAGGGTGAGAGTGAGAGCGAGGTTTGAAAGAGATAACATCTGCAGGTCTTGGTAGGGGGAGCAGTGGAAGATGACCATGTGTAGGTGTTTGGAGTGGAGCGAAACCACATTGGCAGTTATGGTGATCTGGTGCACGAAGGCGGTGATGAGCTAAGTATTCGCTGGTGAATGTCAATAAGGAGGGAGAAAAGGGTACTGCGGTCTGACAAGGTAGGTGTGTGGGCGTTGGAAAGGTTTTAAAAGCAGGCATAAACAAGGTCGACAAACACTGACTCGGAATCAGGTGGCAGCCCATCGGTGATAAGAAAAGAGACACATGGAGATGAGAAGAACATCCTGCATTCCACACCATTCTGGTAAGCTGGTGCCATTGTCGGTGTCGAAGCCCTTGTTCCAGGGGTGGTCACCACTGGATCTGGGTCCTCCGCCCACAGGTACGAAGGGGGTAGCTACGGCTACGAAAAGGGACCCCTGTGTGATGTTGACCCAACTGGGGCGAAAGCCGAGCTATTAGCCCCGCAAATTAAAAGGGACTGCCTGCATCCGCAATAACCTGGGCCTCTTTGGGGAGGTGAGCACGACACAGGCCTCTAACATGACACCAGACCCATAGGCGATGTCTTTCCTTGGTGAGATTTAGGATCAATTCTTATGGCAAGATGGAAAGGACTCAATGGTTCTGCATCACACTGAATTCAATTCTCGGCCTCGATGACACGGAGAAAACAAGTCACTTGTGCACTTCAAACACTCGACGAGACACGAACCGAACCTTCATTGTGATGCACGACAAAAATGATCATCAACGGTTGACCTCCTTTCCGAGTTACCTATACAATATATCT
>QFEA01002314.1:0-29940 GCA_003315975.1 Lactifluus echinatus
GGAGAGGCAGCAGAGACACGGGAGCGTTTCTTTGCCATGAATGATGGACGTAAGATAAAAAGAAGATGCGGCTCGTGCATAGAGGGGTGTAACTCGTTTGACAGGACGAAGCGCTATGTGCTCGCGATGTAGATGCCGTCCCCGCAATAGTGCATGTTCATCTCCTTCCGCAAGTCTGGCGACGTGGGCTTGCACCGCAGGATCCGTGCGAGCCATGTTCGTTCAAGCATGTCGCTCTCGATCTGCCTCAGCCAGGACACATCCCGCGCGGCCGACCCGGATCATCCAATTGATCTGTTCGTGACGAGAGTCCCGCACAGACCGCCGCTAGGGCTAGGATATCTATACATATAACGCGCCAATCTCATTGCCTGTCAGTCGTAGCACCGAGACCTTTCAGAACGTCAGAACGTGCGAATAACTTTTGATTACTAACCTTGAGGTACGACGCACTTGTGATCATCGCTCTTACGTGTGTTCTCAACTCCTTTCTCGTCGCTCTAGTGGATCACAAGGTCTGGCTGTTATCGACGTTGCATTCCAGGGTGCGTCAGTCCAGTCCGAATCGACTAGCTGGTGAGCTATCGACCAAGGGACCTGGAAAGGCCCGAGACAGGAACAAGAAGTTTGAACTCATATGACGGACGGGACTGAGGTCGATCGCATGTTTCCATGCAGACGAGGTCGAGGATTATGCCAGGAAAGCGTGCCAAGAAAAGTTATGTCGGGAAACATGGGGAAACATGGGGAAACATCTGGGCATGCCAAAGCTCGGGTAATGCCCTATGTCGCCGCGGAGCAGAGTTTACAGGGGTTCTTTGGTGATTCTAGTGAGCGAGGATGGGTTGGTAAGCGCATCTTATTGCGAAAGCGTGGTATAGAGGGCCGTAATAGCCAGCTGGGAATATTTCGAAGAGCGTAAGACGTTAGTAACTAAGGACTGAGTCGGAACGTAATCGATGAGTTGCCAGCAGCCGGAGTTGCAGGGCATTGCAAGAGACGGTAACTGACGCGTCGTCATGACGGTCATGTTACATCCGCTGTTGTCACTGCGTGGGCCAAGGATGATCTAGTTTTGTAAATTACACCTGGCGAGATTTAAGGTAGCCATAGCAAGACCAACAGCAACATGGCACATAGCATAGGGGTAACAACGAACCCAAACGTCTCTCTCCACCGACGAATGCCTACAGAATGGACTGTCGAGGGTCCGGCTGAATGGCTCGGTGGTCAAGAAACCATTACCTCTGCCGCTTCCTGAACATCACATTTGTACGCCCTGGAATTCGCATCGTGGCAATGCAATAGACCCGAGGACACCCTTTCCCCTCCTCGAACTTCATATCATACGTCACGATCATATGCGCAAGCAACGCCTTGACCACGTTGACCGCGAAGAACCGACCAGGGCTGATAACAAGGAGCGATGGGTTACGGTGAGTATGCGGTCATGATAAACCAGCACCTCAAGACTGGAACCTCACCATGCGTGCCGTCCCAGTCCGAAAGTCAAGTTTCCGGTAGACGTAGAGACGGCCTGGTGCCTACTCGTTCCTGCATCCCCATCACGCTCGCAGAGTTTCGAAAACCGGAAGCCATCGAATCCATCGGGGTTGGTATACATTTCTTCATCCATATGGACCGCACTAGCTGGGACAGCAACGAGGGTACCCGCGGGGACGGTCAACCCATTGGAAAATGTGAAAGGACGCAATGCGAGACGAGACATGGACACTAAGAGACAGCGTGGCACATCAGTACCTGAAGTGTTCGGTAAGGTATACAACAAACGAAGCGTTAGGCCATCCATCCGCTGAGACTCCCGTAAGAAGCTGTCAATCTTGTGTAACTTGTCCATTCCAGCTTTTGTCCAACCCTCCTCTGCCACCACAGCTTCGACCTCTTCACGAAGGGGTCCAATGTATTCAGGGTTGGTAAGGAGACGATACAATGTTAGTGTGAACGTCTGCGCGGGTGTGATGATTAACAAAGAATTGTGAAGGAAGACATAATATTGCTTGCAAGGGAAGTCGTGTGAATAGCTGCAATGTTGATCAGGAGCATTCGTCGTGCCAAGCCATCGAGGGACCTCTCGACTCCTTTGGCTTCATCCATGAGCCACATGAGCATGTCATTCTGTTCTTGCCCTATGTAGTATGAGAACCACCAAGCAAATAGATGGACGAACGGGCTTGTCCTCCCACTCCTCGCGAAACTCCTTCATTTTCGCGAAACGCTCCTCGACCATAGGTCTGATGAATTCAATCTCTTGTCGAATTTGGGACGGGAGATTGGACAGCATACGTGAAACAACCCTGGACGCATTTTAGCAGTGAAAGTGAGTGGATAATAAAACGCACAGCCTGAGAGGTTTTGGGAACATGCCAATGATAGCGCCAAATTTTACAACGTTAACCGCAAAAGTCAAATTCAAAGTTAGATAGTCACGATTCCGGCCTTCAAAGCATGGGCACAGGTCATAAGAAAATCGAAAAATGGGAGCACATCACGCACAAAGAGGAAGTCCGACAAAGACACGGTTCGTGACACCGCAAATCACTCGCTGCATGGTCTCAACAATGGGGATCGTCGCCCATTCTGTGTCCTTCTTGTGTTATCGCCTTCTCGTCTTGGGAGTGCAACTTACCATCATCACATGTTTGGATCATGTCATCCAAGGACCAGACGAGTTCTTCATGGATTTCTCGAAGGGTAGTTGTGATATGCCGTGTCAATTTCGAACGTATTATATCTGAATGGTAGAAATCGCCCATGTTCAATAGGTCTAGCGTATATTCGGGTTGAAGGGTCTGAAAGATTCCTATGAGTTCGAGAATAGCCTAAACGAGTTAGGTATACTTCGAATGTCGGCTCAAGAAATGATAAGACGTTGTCTGGAGCCCTCCTGACATCTTCAACTAGTTCAGAGCCAGAAACCAGGACCATCCATCTCCGGAAAGTGGCAATCTTAAATAAACCTGGTCTGGTCTGAATTGGTAGAGCGTCAGCATGACACGAAGATAGGCAACAGGATCTTAGAAAAAGCCCTAGGTACCATTTCATAGCCCTCTTTGAGCATGCGGAAGCCAACGAAGTTTAACTGGACAGCGGAGATGTACGAGAGGATTGGGTCAGAAAACCCTATGGTTGGGATAGTGCCAAGCTGGGGAACCCCAATATTTTCAGCGATGATACGAGATTGACGATAAGAGACTGACCAAAGGATTCGCCCTGTACCAGCCAAGGAAGACGAAGGCAATGATAAAAATTCCTGCAAGGGACAACACCTTGAAGAGAAAGTCGTCAGGCATGCCGTGTCGTAGTCAAGTCAGTCAATGGAAATATGATGTCCCGTTCAAACCCGGGTTGTTAAATGGACCGCATCTGGCACGGCCATCAGGTCCACGACCGGCAAGATAACATGCTGTAGCATCACGATGGAATTGGTGTTTAACTGAGCGGTCGAGCTCGCTCCGCATATGTACGCATGGAACACTTGCGTTAAGTTCTGCCCTCATCTCCCCAAAGGAGCTGGCTTTGGATGAGAATGTCATGACCTCTGCAAATGCGGTGAAATTTCGACATTCGAGTTTTTGACGACTGTTGATAGTTACACCTGTGTCACTTGGGGCTCGTGATTGGCGCGATTGGGGGAAACCCGATTATATGCGCTAGTAGGAGAGAGCATGAAGTTTTGGACAGGACCGGGCAGCACGGCGATGCCGATATGTGATAGACCACTTGAAAGCCACCAGAGCTGAAAGCCACCAGAGCCTCCTACCTCCTACGCTTTTTCACCTTAATCGATCACATTAATCGACAAGCGCTATCGGCTTTTGCAAACCTTGCAACCTTGCACTAAATATACTTCGTTGTGAATCTGAAGTCCTCCCTGTTGCATTCTTTTTTTCAATGTTCCCGGCAACTCACTGTACGGGTTATAGCTTCGGCTTCGATCCAACATCCCTATGGGATTGGGTGGCGATGGTCTATTGATCCAAATGTGCAGTTTTGCCGACAGAATCCCAGAATAGAATCCGGATCTCATAGATATAGCATCACTTGATGCCATGTGCTACGACAAATTGAACCCTGCTCCCTTTTGTCATACACGGGCCAAATTACAAGTGACACTGACAAAAGTAGATCAGGCCAGTACCCGGAAGTGGGTCAGGAGCTCCTGGGTCCCATTTACTGGCGATTACGTCAGACAATCTTTCCTTCAACTTATTGTTGGGTGGGGTACACATCTGACCAGCTTGAGCACATTCGGATTCAAATTGTAAAAAGAGGAAAGACTTTTAGTGAAAGTGAGATATTTTGAGTTGGTTTGAAAGGTGAGGCCGGTGAGGAGGTGCTAAGGTCGTCGGAATTTCGGTCTCAAAGACAAAAATGCCTACTCCAGTTGTCCTATCTTCATGTTAAGTTATATCGCCGTCCCATTGATAGTAACTTCCATCTAGAAATGGGCATGTTTAAATACTAATGCCGCGTGCGAGAGAGTAGTTCTGCATATCCACGCGCGGCATTTGCATTTTGGATAATCTGCCTGAGTTCGCCCCATGTAAACCGTGACCGTGAACCGTGCCGGGCCGCGATTTGCCACTCCTGGTGGTCATTGTCTAATGTCGACGCTCGGACGACGTCTACAGAATATTTTGCAACGAATTCGTATCGGAAGGTATGGCCACACACAGGAAGTCCAGGGCATACCCTTTTACGAGGCCCGGCGGCCGTGGTGGGCTAGGTTCACTTGGGGACTCATCGCTGCCGACCTGCTCGTGACGTGCGTCTGCCTTCCTCTCATCCGATGTATTTCTCATCAAGGCACGGCATAAGTTCAACTATGACGGAATTAACGTGGACAAAGTGGACACTTCCACCAGAAAAGCCCGGTGATGCGCCTGTACAACGTCCCGCGTGGCAACGCGCTGGACTGTGTCTCGGCCACCTCTCACTGGGCGCGGGCTTCGCCGCATTGCTTCTAATCGCGCGCTCACGCGTCGTGCGTATATTACACATCATTCCCCCTTCTGCTGGTGCTCCAAAGCAACTGTTGATTACCGCTGCGCATCGGCATGGGACGCGTGGTGCTGTGGTTCCGTTTTCCCACACGCGCATCGACCCGGGACGTGATAAGACGGAGGTGATATTGCGTATTCAAGATGTGCGTGGGCACTGGTGGATTGGGCTCGCGCGTGCGCAGTTGAGGGGTACGCCAGTGCCTGCAATGCGCATGCGCGACGCGTTCCTGGCGGAGTGGGGAATCCGGAAGTCCAAACAAGGTGATTTAGTTACTGGGGAGGGACGCTGGAAGAGTGGGCCTGTGTTGTAGAACTGGTGAGATGCCATGGCAATCTCAATCTTTCTTGCGCTATGAAATCTAATATCTTTCGTTGATGCCGTTAGAGCCATGTTGATCTATCACACTTCGCTGTGGGCGCACACACGTACATTCAAATATCTCCGTTGCGCTCTCTATGCGCCATATGTCCTTGCATTGTCCCCAGCTTGGCAAGTCCATATAGATACCTCCCATCGTAAAGCCGGTGTCAGTGAAACGCTGTCTCTGCTGTCCTTTGAATTACACAGAATGTTCACACGTCGGGCCACACTTCACTTCAGCTGGAAGATGCCGTCTTAAGCCGGGGAATCAGCTGCTCGTCCCAAGAACTTCTCTTGACCCTCGTGAAATGGAGCACCATTTTGGCACCACTTGTATCAGCACGGCCCTCCATTGCTTGCTTCCCTTCCTCTCGGCCTCAATGGCCATATGTGCACGTCGATGGGAAAGGTCTCAGTATGTGGCTTTGTGCACTGTCCCGTATCACCTGCTAAAACCCTATGGCCACTGTTCCTTAATATTCCTTGGTTTTTCAACAGAAGCCACTCTTTGACGCTCAGTCACCAGTGCTCATTAACACGTTGCCAGCGTGGGTATGTCTGCGTGGAATTACGGACTGTCACATGTCGTCTCTTGTCACGATTTGACATCATCCTGTGATCTGTGATCCATAAGTTTCACACGCGCCACAGAAAGGCACCACATGCACGCACAAGCCATTGCGTGTAACTGGTGCCTCGAACGCGGAGGGTACGGAGGCGTGGGCTCGTCTAGCGACTGAATTAGACATCCCTCGCGTTGTCCAAGCGCCAGCGCGGACCACGTGCAGATGGCGAGTGCAAAATAGAGAAGCGAGAAGCGGGATGTAATGATCCGCCTCCTTCCACATTCTTCGAGCTCCGCCGAGCTATTGCGCCCATGCGCCATGCGCAGATCGCTCTGAAAATTTCTTCCGATCGTCACGGTTGTCCCTCCCCCCAATTCGTGTATGTCGATTAGACTGCCCACAGCCGCTGGCGAGTGATCGTGCCATAGGTAACTACTGTAATTGCGTTGCGCGCGCGTCGCCAGTCAGGATTAGTCGCTCAAAGGGTCGGCAGCGAAAGCACCGGAAGCACGATCTTCCTCCGATGGGAGATCCGCATGCAGCTTGATGATGCCGATCAATCACGCGAACGTAGACTGTCGTCCTTACAACGGCTTGTCGTTGTCGGGATTGGTCCATCAGCATGAGTATGCACCAAGGGTTTAGATGGAATGCTACCAACACAGCAACATTGCTACACAGCACATTACAATAATACACCACAGTCGATCATCATAGCATCCCTACTTATTCATCACCGCCATGCAACCCATCAGCGTATACGTTCTTGGGTGGCGGTAAGTAAGCTATGAGCGATCACCGAACGGCCTAGCCAGACTAGGTAACTACTCCGACAGCAGAAGAAAATATGAAAAAAAAAATCGCTCGACAAATACAGGTCCACCCCCTCAGCGATTTCCTGGTCCAAACTCTCCGAAACTCCGAGACAATGCCATGTGTTTACCATGTGTTTATTGTGAGGGTGTGGTGTGGTAAACGAGGACGCCAGGGACTAGAGACGACTGATGTATTTCATTGCTGCCAAAGAACCAGGCGTCTATTGTGACTAGTTCGCACGGTTCGGTTTGATACGCCAAGTCGTTCGCATCGCAGACGGTTCATATGCAGGTTCAACTCTGTGGGAGTTAGTACCTTAGTTCTCCGAAAATACCACACAACTCCGCCGCAGATAGACGGGGTTGCCACTGGCAGTTCCAAAAAAAGAGAAATTTCATCAGTTGACCTTCCGGTTCCAGTGCAGGCCTGATTCAGGGCTGTGGCTTCGGCAAAGCCCACGCATCACGGACGAACTGGGTTTGGTACACCCGGCACACCCGACATGTGAACCCCCATGTCAAACACTCGAATAGAATGTATGACAGTAGTTTACGCGGAAAAAATGATGTGAGGCGTAATAAGGGGGACATCTGAATGCCGTCGCAATTACCCCATCGTCTTTCGTAGGGTACTTTACTCAGTACAGTACATCAGGAATTGTGGGCAGATGGAAGTCGAGTCAGCATACAGAGGAAGACAGAGAAACATGCTAGTGAAGGATTGTGAGGGACAATGACTTAGATGAATGGATAGATAATGCACATGACTGAGAGGTAGGGTAAGAATCGATCCCCAAAAATAGTTAAGCACACAAGGTCAGCCTACACATGTGCTAGAGGAAAGAAATGATGGTCGGAGGTCGGAGGTGTCCACACATCGGCCGAAACCGGTGAGGTAGAAGAAGCGAAATTTTATTCGCGCCCGCGCAGCCGCGCTATAGCATTTGTCAACCGACGCACGGGCTTCGTGCCCCCCACGCTCTTTGACCGCGCGCGCATGGGGAAGAATTGAACTGTTGCATCCGGGGCCGCCGTATAGAACGATCTATCTGCTATTGAAGCAAACGATTCCGACGGCATTGTAGTTGGTGTGCGCGGAGATAAACCGCGATCACGCTCGAGTCGCCCCGCTGGTGGCGATGGAGTAGGTGGGGGTACATCTGGCAGCGGCTTCGATGCCGATGTCGCATATGGAGGTAATAGTGGCGGCGGCGACGAGGAGACGTGTGGGGGTGCGGCAATTGTACTCGCCATACTCAACTCTGATAGGGAAGAATGGTCGGCAGTGCTCGCGCGTGGTGTCGAGCGATAACGTGGCGAGCGAGACGCGCTCCGCGGACGTGTTGACGGACTCGCCTCAGCTTCAGGCGGTGGAACATCATAGCAACATGCCCAGCAGACATCTTCAAAGGCTTCAAAGGGGCGGAGGAGTAGTTGCGGGTCAAGAGAGGCGAGCAGGGCGGGGTCGAATTGAAGTGGGTCGCACGAGTAAGCGGGCGCTGGGGACTCTGGCTCGTCTGATTGGGGTTTTTGCACTGGCGTATCGACGCGTAAAGGCGCAGGCGCACGAGTAGGTGGAGGCGGCGGCGGCGGATCTAGTGGTGGCGGGAGCTCCAAGTGACGGGATGTTGAGGGTGTGGCTGGTGCCGAAGCACTACTATGAGACCGGCTCGATACAGAATCGGATTGGAGAGCGAGATCATCGAGTGTCAAATCGGAGTCTTGGCTCCATATGCTCTCGGCGAGGTCAAACCCCGGTAATACTACACAGAAAAGGAGAAGGGATGTCAGCGTTCCATGGTGACAACGTGATGAGCGCTGATGTGAAGGTGAAGATACTGACTCGCGTCGTCCGGCCCGGTCGAGGAGGAGGAGAGCCTATTGAAAGTACGCAGACGGTGTCCCTGTGACATATGCTGCGGACAGAGATACAAGTATGAGTGGGTAAGAAGCCGAGCAGCTCAGGGGTAGCGTACTGGTTTCAACTTATAACCTGGCAAAAGGGGTTGTGGGATGTACGGTGGTGGGCCTGGTTTAAATTCACTAGGGAGGTCAAAGTGCCCTTCTAGAATATTGTAGTCTGCTGGAGGGACAGACATTGACATGATGCAGGAGAAATTGGGGGGGGAGCAACGGGCAGAAGTAGTGGCAGGTGGAGGGAAAAGATGTAGTTGGAGTGTGTGTTATTAGCGAGGGGACGATGTGACTGGATAGGATATATATATATTTGCCCATTTCCATTTGACCACGAGACGACCTCATGGGGCTTGGGCGCATTGTCGTGTATAATCTTGGCGTCGGAACCAAGTTTATCATGGCGCTAATTGTCCAAGTTTAGGTTTACGGCACCCAGCCCTGATGGGCGTCTCTGACCGTCGTCAGGCCGTAGTCCCTAGCGATCAATCATGCGATACTCCCGAGACAATTAACTCGATATCATTCTGGGTCATTATTTCCGGCGCTAACTGTCGCAACAAAAGAAGGTTTTAACTTCATCTCTTTATTTTGTCTTAGGTGATGAGTGTCTCGAGAAGGTATGCTATATAAAGTCCTTTGCGTGAGATTTAACAGAACGAACGACATGCAGTGCGTGGAAAGTGCTGTACACAAAGCAACTGTGATGGGTAGGGAAAAAAGGGGAGGAAGAGAAGCGGAAGCAGGCGAGTGAAGCAGGCACTTGCTGCTGCGATGTCACGACTCTTGGGCCGTCATTGCCCAGAATGTGCTACCGCGGGACTGAGCCTTCCGCTTGAAAAGATCTCCTGCCTTACTTCTCCAGCTCGCACACGAGGCCCTTGCTCCACCTTCAGGTATTGTCGACTGCGACGACTGTGGCCGCAGCGTACGTGAAGCCTGCACGTACGCCATTGTCCGATTCGGTGGTTGTGACGGAGATTCTCGGTGCTCTGGTTCTTCTATGTGATCCTCCTCCACAACGACCCCAATCACGACATTTGTGTCGACACCGCCCGCCGACAAGTTGGTTTTCGATCGCGAACGTGTCAATGTCCGCTGCAGAATCCCCCCAACTGAGCGCGGCAAACTCTGCCGGCCAGCGATCCGATGCACTTGAGTTACGTGCTCACTCTCCGCACTTCGTGCGGCATCATCCCCAAAGGATGATGACATCGAACCTAACGAGTCCATACTACGGTTCTGTACGACATCAGCTCAGTACATAGGCCCAAAAAGCGCGCTACCAGAGCGCCAAACGAGCAAAAGACACACATCTGGCTGTGCTCTGTAAAATGGGGCAAATGTCGTCATGCCACCATAGATAAAAGCCGTTGGCTCTTGTGGAGAACTAGAAGTCATCTGCTGCGTGGGCCCCTCAATCTGGACACAAGCGTGAGCGATGAGTGTCAGCTTACGACGCGTTCAAACCAGACAGTTGGTACGTAGGTCTTACATGGCCAAAGCGCGAAATGGAGACACTCCCACGGTGCCTGTGCCTCTGCCGAGCTGCCTGCTGGGCAAGGACAGCTATGTCGGGTGTGTTGGACGAAAGGGTTTCCTCTTCAGCTTGCATTGCCCGGCGCTCGCTCTCCTCCTCGAGCTTAAGGAAGATCTAAGAGCAGCGATGAGAACTCTGTCACCGTGGGCCCGAGCGAAGTACCACCATCGTACCTCCTCAAATGCATCTGGTCGCAAGGCTGTCATGGTGCTCATGTATGATGATGTGGGTGATGGGCGGGAAGGAACTAAGTGGGGAGGGGAAGAAGAACCCGAGGATGCTGAGAAAGTAGCTGTTAGGTGGCGTGGTCGGCTATGAATGGTCATTCTTGAATATAAGTAATCTTAATGCACCCCGTGTAATCCAGGGCCCTCATTGGTGAACTGTAGAATCTGTCCTATCAGAGACTTCTTCTCATTACCACCGGATCTGGCCAACTACGTTAGGAGTTCTGCTTCCGTTCCTCCAAGCCGACCGTGGGGCATAAAATTTGCATCGCGTCAGCAGCAAACACCGTAACAACTTGGCCAAAGTAGGTAATAAATAAATTCGGCCAAGTTGACTGTCTGAGACAAAAGATGGGCATCTCTTCGGAACGGTGACTCGCGGAGTGGATTTCAGCCGTGAGAAGAGGACCACGTGGCGACAATCAGGTATTCTTCATTTCATGATTCAAAGCCCCGCATAATGCCAACTAATATAAGTGATTTGGCCGCCCTCTCACCGTAGGCCATACATACGTGTACGTACAAGTCGATCTCGATCTCGTGTTCGGGTGCAGGGGAAATCGTCTCTCGGCGACCCCGATCACCATGGCACGATGGTACAATGCCTTTGTGGCGGCTTATGATTTCCATCACAACGGAATCACGTTAATGTGAATTTCTCCAAGTGATGAAGAAAGATTTTTAGACAATAGATTACACGGGTGCAAAGTACCCATAGGCCAGCCGTTGTTTCTCTTTTTGACTGAATAAACGTAGCGACGCGCGCGTTGGGGCGTATATTACATGTCACGTGCATCAAGTGTCTCAAGAGAAAAGGCGATCCGCGGCTCGGATGTCGCATTGGCATTGGGGAGAGACAGAGACAGATCCCCTATTACGATTACACTTGTAGGTCACCTCCTCTCTGAGTCTGAGCCCTGGAGACACTAACGACAGGCACACAGACCAGTTGGCATATGCCATGACCCCTCGCTCCCGCTACATCCCCGAACTTATCTACGCACTCACCTTCAGCTCTATCTCCGTACATCTTCTTTGGCAGCGCCGCGCCGCAGAGACGGATAGGCGCCATTACTCTGCCCGTCTTTCGATATTGAATGAGCTTGCGGCACGTCTGCGGGCGGGCGAAGCCGTCTCCGATTCCGAGGTTGCTCGGCTGCGCCGGCTCGCAGAAAGTGTTGGGAAAGATACACACCCTGGAGAGAACATTGGATGGCGCGAAGTTGTTTTTGGAAGGAAGGAGAGTGGCATGGAACGCGAAGGCAAGGAAGAGTTGGAGCACAGGGAACTAGAAAGAGGTGCGTATTGCTCGCATTTATGTATCATGTGCTAGCGAGCACAGCTGGCAAACACAGTCGGCTTACCTTGGGTGAAACGCAGTGCATAACGAACTGCGCCATGCAGATAATAACACACAAAAGCCATGACTATCGCCGTTTCTATGTCGCTTACTCGTCTCTCCGTAACTGTCTTGGACACTTTCATTTCTAGTGCCCGAAGCTCGCGTGTATGTAACAGCCCGATGTTTGCGCAACTAATCAGTTTCAAAGAAGTCATATTCACTCGAGACCATACTTCCCACCTGCATCCAGCAAACTGTCTACCCGATTCCTTTACTGGGGTATATTACTACTAAATATACAATGCGCCGTATCATATCACCGCTGCAGTATTGCTAATGTTCACAGAGAAGGAAGGACTTGAACGCAGTGCCACTACCTGCACCCGACCGCACACCCTTATTTTTGAGGTTGGCAGCTACTGTACTATTATTGACTAGGTTCCGCATTATCAAGTATCAATGACTACGCAGATGCGATCTCTGCGGATTAAACTACCAATCAGCAGCTGCGAACACCGACTCTTGTCAAGGTGCGTGATTTCCTCGCAGGTCTTGGCAGGTGTTCACGCGGGCCGCATCACACTTCGCGAAGCCACGTGGTAGATGGAAGAAATCGCGGTACGACACATGTTATCTTTTTCTTTTCGATTTCTGATTGTCTGAAGGTGTGTGTATTGTCAGAACTTGGGCCTGATAGTATGATAGTATAAAAAGACTCAAATTGCCAACTTCCCGGGGATATCAGGGAGCGGTGAATGCAGCCTGGATCGACTGCGGGGGAGATTTCGGCGTTTTATACGCGACCAAGGTGAGGTGCTGCCCTCGATAAACGGGCTTTGGGCTCAGTTCCCGTGGAAGAGATAAGACCACGGCTCCGGGTTAATTCTACATCGAGCAGTCGCACTGCCTTTCCATCATTGACAGGCGCACTTGCACCGCTGGAGTTTCCGTCGTGATTGAGATATGCCACCTTCGTGAAAGTACTGTATGATGGGGTTGCTCGGCCAAGTAAATTGAAGCAATGGCCCCGGTCATAATCCGGGTTCGGATAATCTTCGGCAATGAGGATTTCCACGTGACACGTCACGCATTGGTGGTGCATCGTTATGTATGATATGTTCCTTACCTTGCCTTGTGATAAATTCATTTCTGACATCAATGACCTTTCAAGTTGAATTTATACGAATTCAGAATCTATTGATGCCTCTGTCATTTTTCATTGAAATTGTGCGGATCATTTACAGCTGTTTTCAAAACTTTGCGGAATCGCGGAAAGAAAAGGTCTGCTCGGCAAAGGCCTTTGCAGGACCTGGAACCCCAGTTGAAGCTTATATCAGGGCTCAGGGATTGAGAGAGACGGCTTTCCTGTCCCGTCTCGGGAAGCAAGAAAGCCGGCGGCATTCCTGCAAGTGCAAGTCATTCCAGAAGTCATACAGGAGGGGTTTCGGGGTCCAAGCCAGATAGAGCCAACGGACTTTTTTTAAATCGCGATTCCGCATGTTTGAAAACGGCTATATGATTTTATTTTTGCTTTAAGTCTCAACCATTTACACCTTGTCTCATAACGGGCTCATCGTGCCGAGTGATCTCTGCAGTGTGTACGAGATTTTCTGAGAAGAGAAGATTCAATGCAAGCATGGATTGCACCGATATCTCGTCGCTATACGTGAATATATTCCCGAAGTCCTATGTAGGTATGGTTCTATACCCTGTGCCCCAAGGCAGACAATAATATAATTTAAAAAAAATCTCGTCACTGAAACGATCACGCGCCAACTTTCGGCAATGATGGGGATAGGCTCAAAAGAAATTCGAATGTGGACCTCCTACATAGCCCCACGGCTTGAGCTGATACTTGGTTTTCCCGAAGTTGATGGTGCAATGCCGACGCCTATCAATATTAATAATTATCGGGACGTGTCAAGGCCAACCCACTTATGCTTCATGACATCAACAATGCATTATCATGAGTGTTTCGACTTCAGCATTATTGAACCATTCGATTTGTACATGTGTCTATGATACAATTGAACCTTGTAGAGCGGAGAGAAAAGTACGTCGGCATGTGCGGCACAGCGCACATCAAGGTTAGAGTGAATCAAAGAGAAAACAAGAAAAATACTGTACGGAACATGAAAACCAGGGTAAAGAAAACGAAATGCAAAGTACGATCATGTTGAATCGTAACAGCTCGTCAGTCTATGCATGCGGATACTACGGCCAGCCGTCCCATTCCTCGTCGCCGTCATTAGTATTAACACCATCGGTTACCTTCTCTTGTGCCGTGCTGGTAGCGTCCGGAAGTGTGGTCATCGTCGGGTCATTGCCACTAGTCTCGCGCTTCCCCTCTACAAGCACGCCATCTGAGTCACCGCCCTCACCAGGAGTGGGCGCGTCTACGAGCACACCATCTGAATCACCATCGCCAGGAACATTGCTAAGAGCTGCGACGACGAGTTGGGTCCCCGCCTTCGAATCTACGAGCGCACCATCCGAATCACCCTTGTCGCCAGGAACAGGAACATCAACCGGAGGGGCCGCGACGGTTTTAGTTTCCTGTACGACCGGGTTATCTACATTGTTCGATTTTTCCCCGGATGGAGGAGGTTGACTGTTCTTCTCACCCTTCTTCTGCTGCCTCTTCTTCTTCTTCCTCTTCGCCTTGGACGTACTGCCACCAGCTCCTGGAGTTTCGGCCTCGTCATCTTTCTCGACTGCAGATGACCCAACTTCGTCAGCTGGTGTTCCGGGGCCAGGAGAGGACATCGCAGAGGCAGTGCTGGTCTGGCGAAGATGATCAAGGCGCAATATAGGTTTGGCCACAGTATCGGGCTTCTCATCGCCACTGGGCGTGGTAGTAGATTCTTCAGCGATGTTCTTGCTATCGCCAGCGCTTTGTTGTGTTGTCTGTTTCGCAGCGTCACTTGGCTCCGCGGAATTGCCCTGCGCCGCAGCCGATCCTTCTGTTTCCATTGACGACACCAACACCGCAGCCTCGCCTAGGTTCCCTTCTGAAGCTTTCGGAGCTTCATGGTCGGTAGTGTTTTGGACAAGACTCGAAGACTCTTCCTGCGCGGAGCTGGACTCGCCAGTAGCGGTAGGGTCTTTCTTGGGGACCAGTGGTGAAACGTCTGAGGAGGGAACGGGAATAGGGTCCTCCCTAGGCTCGGGTTTGGTCACATCGTCCACTGACGCTGTTTCTTGTGCTTGTGTAGAGTCGTCCGGCTCTGGGGCAGAACTTGAAGTTGAGGTTATTGCCTTGTCACCGGATGCTTCGGCAGCAGCAGCTCCTTCAGGCCCATCGCTGTTCTTGCTCATATCTACCGCACTCGGAACGGCGTGCTTATCCGCAGTCGTCTCTGTTGGTTGACCTTTCGCGTCGCCAGGTCCATCAATTAATGCCCCAGCAGGGGATGCGGCCGCGGTCTCCGTATTCCGGGCATCACCGGCTTTGCTTTCGGCGGCTCCATCTACAGCTTGGTTAGCCAAGTTGTGACATAACAATCGATCGAATTCACATACCCTCATGCTTCTCTTTGTTTAGGTCGACGTTTTGTGATACAAGAGTGGTTGTTGAGGACACAGTGCTTGCGGATGGTGTCGCTGTGGCCGATGTTGCGGATAGTGAAGATGCGGGTCCACGAGACACAGGATTGGTGGCCGTTGAGCGTTGAGTAGGACTACTTGAACCCCCGGTGTTTCTGAGAGAATTGAGTTTCGTGATAGGAGACGTGGGGCTCTTGCCTGCGTGTTTGGCTTGCGTGTCTGAGCCGAGCGGACGGGTTGATTTTGAGGAAGGGTTTAGTTCTTCCGTGAGGGGAGACGCGACAATCGAAGTGGCTACCTCTGCGGCGTGAGAGATCTTGTTGAACAACCAATTACTGCCGGAGCCCCATGGACTCTTTGGGGAGGCAACAGGGCCTTTTGCAGATGAGGCCTTCGTCATTATTCTCTCAGCTTTGTCCATGGCTCTCTGTTTTTTGACTTGATCTTCTGCAGTCCTTGTGCGTTGCTCTGCCTTCTCCTTCTCGAGCCTCTTCTCTTCCTCTTTCCGCGCCTCAGCCGCGGAGGCTTCCGCCTTGGCCTGACCTGCCCGAGCATCAGCCTCTTGCTTAGCTTTGTCGGCTGCGGCCATTGCATCAGCTTCGGCACCAGCTTTAGCTTTCGCCTCGGCCTCGGCTTTTGTCCTTGCCTCAGCCTCAGCCTCAGCCTCAGCCTCAGCCTCAGCCTTCGCCTTCGCCTCGTCAGCCTCTGCCTTCGCCTTGGCGTCCGCCGCTTCCGCTTCTTCCTTGGCCTTAGCCTCCGCCTCCGCCTTGGCCTTCTCCTCCACCTCGTGCCGTGCATTCTCTGCCTCTGCATCAGCTTTAGCCTTGGCGTCCGCTTCGGCTTTCGCCCTGATTTCAGCCTCACGCAGCGCCGCGGCCTCTGCTTCCGCCTCAGCCTTAGCCTCCGCTTCCACTCTCACCTTGGCCTCGGCCTCACGCTGCGCCTCGGCCTGGGCCTCTGCATCAGCCTTGGCTTTGGCCGCCGCTTCCGCTTCTGCCTTGACTTCAGCCTGACGCTGCGCCTCAGCCTCAGCCTCAGCCTCAGCCTTAGCCTTGTCAGCCTGACGCTGTGCCTCAGCCTCTGCATCAGCCTTAGCCTTAGCAATGTCAGCCTGACGCTGTGCCTCGGCCTCTGCATCAGCCTTAGCCTTAGCAATGTCAACCTGACGCTGTGCCTCGGCCTCTGCGTCAGCCTTAGCCTTGGCCTCTGCTTCCGCTTTCGCCTTCGCCTTCGCCTCCGCCTCCGTCTTAGCCTTTTCCTCGGCGTCAGTTTTTGCCTGAGAGCTGGCCTCTTCAGCTTTAGCCTTTGCCTCAGATTTGGCTTTGGCCCTGGCTTCCGCAGCTACCCTGGCTTTAGCCTTGGTGTCCGCTTCGCGTTTTGCCTTCTCAGCTCTCTTTTTCGCCTCGGCCTCGCGTTTCTTCCGAGCGATGTCCTCCGCCTCAGCTTTGGCTTCCTGAGCCTTAGCCTCTGCATCGCGTTTGGCTTTTGCCTCGGCTTCCGCAGCCGCTTTTTTGGCCTCGGCCTCGGCCTTCGTCCGTTCCGCCTCTTCCGCCTCTTTGCGCGCTTTCTCCTCAGCGGCCGCCCGTGCCTTAGCTGCCTCGGCTGCCTCAGCTTCTAAACGTTGCCTGGCTTCTGCTTGTGCGCGCGCCCTGGCTTCAGCTTCAGCTCGCTCTTGGCGGGACTTGCTATCACGCGAGCGCCAGGCACCTGCCATGGGGGTGTCGTCCTCTGACTCGCGTGACGATGACTCGTAGCCCGGGTCGCCACTGTTTCCTATCAAGCTGGTTACAAAGCCGAATATTCCCCCGGATGAGGCTGAGGCTGATGCGCTCTGTTTGTGTTGGAAGGGGCGGTTCGTTTGTGCAGTAGAGGAGAGGACAGGCGTAGGTGTGGGCGTAGTTTCGCGCTTTGGTGGCTCGGGACCAGAAGCAGTCGTGTTGATCCGTAGTTGCTCTTTCTTGGTCGGCTCTGCGGTCTGTGCACGAGTACGCTCAGGACGTGCCTCCTGTGCTGACGCGGTGACAGTCACTTGTTCGCTTTGAGCTCGCGCACGTTCCGGACGTGTTGTGCCAGAACCTTGCTCCACCACCTCACTCTTCCTTGTTGATCCTTGGCCTGTTTTCTTCATAGCACCATTTGAACTCGACGAGGTGTCCTGCACCTGGGTAGTGTTCTTCATTTCAACCACATCCGATCCTGCTTGCGTAGCTGTGTGATCTGACTGCTGTCCTTCCGAAACAACCTTTTTCATAAAATCTCGTTTACTGGTGTCCAAGTGCATAACAAGATCCGATCTACTCGCCTCCGCTGCTGCTGCCTCCTTCCCTCTTGGCCCCGGCTTGTTTGGTACCACTGACACAATCCTGGCCCCCTCACGCGCGCCCCCCACCCGCCCCGCCGCTTGGGTAGACGGCGGCTCAGGTGGTGGAGTCGGAACGACCTGCTTTACGGTTCGGACGGCCGTTGACTTGGCCGTTGGGCGCTCCATTTGCGTGGCCGTTGGCGACCCCATTTGGGGCGCCGTTCCCACCTGCACTGGCAAGTCAGCATGAGATGAAAAGGGAGGGTAGGCATTCATCACCGATCCACCTCTATGTGAATTGGAAACAGAGGGGCCCGTCCCATTTATCTGAAGTCCAAGTTGCGGAGTATTGCGACCACCCGTTGGAGTGCCACGTCCTGTGGGCGTGTGTGGACTGACAGATCGCTCTACAGGCGCATCGGGCAACGTCAACTGGAAAAGCCCCTTGATGAGAGCATCCAGTTCGGCGCCTCCGAGATTCACAGGGGAATGAGGGTTACCGGACTTCTTGCCATTGGAGGGAGGTAACCGGGCAATTTCGCGAGCACGTGCAAGTAGTAGCGCGGTCTCCAGGCCAAGCTCACGACCTTCTTCGATCGCGATGGGCTCATCGCGCACCGTAAGAGTAGTATACGATGCCAGAAGGAGGTTTCGGTCCACACCATAAGTGTGGTAAGTGATAATTTTTTGGAGAGCCGGAATCTCAAGGTCCTCGAGCTCACGAAGGGCGAGTTCTTTAACCTCTATGAAGTCCCATTGGTGTGAGAGTTTTAAGATAGATATCCACTCGTCGACTGTGGCACGATAGATAGAATATTTTCTGGGGCGTAGGGGTCAATTTAAATAAGGAGGGAAGAATGTAGGACCCACGGATTATAAAATACCCAAAGGAGGCGCTCAAAATCAACCTTGAGCGTATCCTCGAGGATAAAGGGATTGCTATCGGAAGTGCCTTTGGTAAACTCGCCAGGAGGAGGAGGATGAGGAAGTCTGTCTTGAAAATACAGAGAATCGCGTGTGAAGAAATAACGATGAACACGGAACAGATAATTTTCCACCTAGACAATCACCGTTGATAACTGTCACAATATTCGATCATGAACCCACTTACACGGAAGACGATGTCTCCTCCTGGGATGTAATAATCATTGTGACGAACAACGCGCTCGCCGATTGGGTTCGGGCTCACTGCTGAGCTCATGATCGTCAGCGATTGTAATGGTAGCGTCGCTTAGGTCGTAAGTCGTGAATCAGTACGGAAGAAAGGAATAGGGGATGGTGTGGAGGGAAGAGAGTGAAGGGAAGAGGGAAAAAAAACGGGGCAACACGTGTTGAATGCATGAGGCCGTCGCTTAAATACACGCACGAAGGACAATGTTGAATTTGGGTGATGTTGAATTTGTTGACATAAGAAGCGCTCAACGGCTTGTTTGGGGTTGATAATGGGAGCTTAGATTCGTATGACCTTTCCACGAGGTTCATGATCTAGTCAAAGCGCTGCGATCTCGTCGGGAAATCACACCTCATGTTGCTGTGCGTCCCCGCCTACGTTTCTAGACCCTCTGCCCGAACCTCGTGGGACCCCTATCTGGTCGACTATCGGCCATACATTCATGGCTATACAGGGCAGGTTGACCCGGATGGCAGAGGAGCTCGGAAATCGGAAGTAGGTAGACTCAAGCTGTGACTAGAACGGTGGGGGAGACGCCAAAAGTTGAAGCTGACGTCGTTCAGGAAGCCCTGGACCTGAGAGCCCGAGTGAAGAAAACGGACAATTTGATGTGACGAAGCAGAGATACGAGGTTCTCAAGTGCGCACGAGCCCCACGGTCTATTCAGAGTAGATGTCCGTTCTTCCATGGCTAATCTCAAGTCGTTCTCTTCCTGATTGTGCTTTCCAGGAGAGTTGAGTCCTTCTGGTCAAAGATGATATACGCAGCGTCTCTGCTCACAGGGACCTTTGTTTCTCGACCTCCCGCTGACGAGTCAGATTGATCAGGTTCCGCTCTCACGGGCGTGTCTTCTCAACATCTAAGGTATGTCAATTGCTATTCTTTTAACAACATTGATGCCCGAGTCATTTATGTTATGATGATAATTGTAAACACCGTCTCTGATCACAATGACGGTGGTGAGGCGTAATCCTTATCTCAGCTTGCACGAGGACAAATCCTCAACGGAAGGCAGCAGAGGAGCTCGCGGAAGTATACAGTTCGATCGAGTGTTACATGAGAATGGGAATAACATGATACAACATATTACAAAACAAGAAAATCCCACCCAACGAAACGGCACAACCGCTTCAGAGATACGCAGAAGACCCTGATTGTCGGGACCTATTCTGCCTTCCCTTAATACCGTCGCCAGGCTTTTGTGTCACCTTAATAATGGGGATATCAGTCGATGGTGGATTTCCTTCGGACATCGAAACGCTCTGCGAGAGCGCTTCTGGCTTGGATGGCGTCGTCGGAGCGGTCTACAAAAGTATGACAGAGATAGCCATGAGAATGGGTAATAAAAGAGAACAGTTAGGATTACTGACTGCAGGTAGGGCAGACGCCCTATCGATCCTATTTGATTGATTCACAGGGGCGGTCAACGGCGCTCCTGGAAGGAATATATTTGATATCAGCAAACGAAGATCCGGCCCTTTTATCTGCACGGCGGAAGGACTTCTGCCCCCGCCAGTGTCGGTGGGGGTCCGGGATATCTCCCGCGCCCGGGCAATGTGAAGGCATGTTCGGAGTCCCAGCTTCACGCCCTCGTCGACCCCAATGGGCTCGTCCCGTGTTGTTAAGGATTCGTAACAATCGAGAAGAAGATTGTCATCGAGCTTGAAATTTTGATAGATCTGAATTCTGTCCACTGGGGAAAGGTCCATCTTCTCTAGCTCCCGGATGCAGAGTAATTCTACGTCCTTGAAGCCCCACCTCTGAGCCAGGTCCAAAATTAAGGACCATTGCTCCGCGGTCGCATGGTAAATGGAGTATTTCCTTTAATACGCCGGTTAATATTGGGTGAGATATAGTATAGTTTAACAACGTACGGGTTATAGAAAACCCATAAGAAGCAGGCAAATGCTTCGCTCGTTGCATCATCCAACACGAGCGGGTTGGCTTCTGAGGACCCTGGCTGGTCTTGACCGGGTAGAGAAGGTACGGAAAGACGTAGTCGGAAATACGCCGACTCGCGAGTCAAAAAGTATCTATGTACTCTGAAGATGTAATTTTCCACCTGGGTATGAGATCGCGGTGATCAGCTCGAGCGCCCGTCACCAGATGGGTGTTGTGCAACTTACTCGGATGGTGACATCGGCCTCGTGGATGAAGTAGCTCTTGTGTCGTAGCACTGGGGCCGTGAGAGTCGTAGGAGTTTGAGGAATAGTCATGATGGGCAACGAAGATGCGTATGTGAATGCGATAGATAGAGATGTTATCTCGGAGACCGGCTGCCAACACACTTTTATACCGGTTTGGTGAACGATCCCATGCGCATACAGAGATCGGAAAAGGGACCGGGCGCGTTCACAAATAGAATTCCGTTCCTGTCGAGTCGAGGCAGGTCAGAAGGCCGGGACCCGGCCGGGAGGACCAAGATTGATTGTAGTGGGTATCAGGTATCAGTGGGGGTATTTCCACCTCGGGCAACTATGTTACGGCTGAGCGGGTAACGCAAGACATGATGAATATCAGCAGAGCCGAGCTAAGAAGTTCATTATGACACGCACGCATATGTCACAAGACGTGAGGCAAACGCGTGGCTTTTCGACTGACACCACGTGTACCAATATAGAAGATCTTTGATGGATGCGAGGTGCTGTCAATGGTGTGCCAGTGAACACATAGCCTGCGCAGCTGTACACTCATAGCTTGTGATCTCCGTGCTTAGATGGAAACGAGGGTGGGTGGGTGGGCGGTTGTGTTATCAGACGGCAATCGCGAATCTGACTAATGTACGTCCCCCTATACCCACGGTCATCTAAATCTCGCCCAGCCTTCCTTTGATGGTTTAGCCCGCAGGTGCAGCGTGGCAAAGCGTACTACCGCAAATGGTTTCTCACTCAGCTTGGATGAACGACAGATAATAATTGACAATCTCTTGCAGCTCGTTGGCAGCCAGTGCTATGAAACGTAACACCACGCAAGGCCTCCGAGCGGGAAATTCGGAACAACCTCCCGGGCTGTACTAGTACAGCCGGGGTATCGATCCCAGCGCAGAGCCAGCGGAGAGATGGTGCCGCGTGACCGGTGACCGAAAGCAAACGGACGCCGCAGTCTGATCCATTGCAATCGACGAATAGGTTTGGTTTGGCTCCGCAGCAGATTAATGGAATTCTGCGTTTCATCGGCTTCTGCGGGAATTCGCACCTGGAGCGCCAAATAGGTATATACGTCCCGGAGCAACTGAGCGTTAATCGATTTAAACAAACCTGATCTAATGGCCCCCCACGAGGCCACCCTGCGCCGATTCTTGGAAGAAGAAAAACGTGTTAGGGCGATGCGGGGTAAGCCAGTGCACATCCGTGCCTGTGCTTGATTGGAAGGGCTACAATGACATCAACGTAGGAATTGTGCACCAACCTGACATTCGGATAACAAGACCATCATCGTCTCTTCGCCGAGCTTGATCCCGGCGTATGTATAGACTGGATTCACTCGAGTACGTGCGTACTTCACCTCTCATCTGTGGGCTGCCATATCGAAGTGACTCCTGTGTCAATCATGCATAGCGAACGAAGGATTGCGGCTGTAAGATCGAGCAGTTCCAGAATGTTACAGCGCCGTGGGCGTCTGCTGCGCAGAGGTATGTCAAGTAAGGCGAGATCCAGCAGACTAGGATATAGGGGGGATTAATACGGTGATCATGATGGCGCACAGACGTAGACGTAAGAGTGTATTCGGAAAGGACATTCGGAAAGGACATTGATACAAAAAGAAACCTAGTGAACGTTGCTAAAGCGGATCTTGGGAATTTGTTAAGATCAAACGGGTGTCGAGTCGAGGTATGACAATTACGCACATACGGCAACAAGCAACGCGTTACCCAACTGTTCCCTCCGAGTCCCTCCACCTGCAGAGGACAACACGCGCCCCGCCCCGCGCTTGCGCATCTTCTCCCTACGGACATCCGAGTTAGGACTGTCTCGCTTATGATGCCTGCGAGTCTCGATCTACTGCTGACCTGATGCAGCAGGGGTATTCGACGGACGAGACAATAATGATGTAGAAAGGCCCTCACAGAAGTCCTTCAATGCTGGCGATCTTCCGCATAACACGTAAGGAGTACGGCGTTAAGGGGCCGAGCAAGCATGAGACACCTCCTGCAGGGCTCATAATTGGAGTAACTTGCCCCGAGGTTTTGCGCTGGATACGTTGAAGCGGGAGGGAATATTGTGGTGCCTACGCGCCAAAACAGAAATGAAAGATGTGGGCAAAACCAGTCGGAACTAGTTGTGTCCCAGAGCCAGAGAGAAGACGTGTTGTTCGGCAGCGAAATTCCCATGCGCTACAGTAAACTTGAGTGCGTGATTGGCCTTGCAATTGGCCATGCCTTCACAGCCACCTACTCCAACATTTTTCGCCCTTCCGCCAATGACACCACCTCATGCCCATGCTCCACATCCCGCCACCACCATGCATACACCCTCTCTCACGTCCTGTACACTTGCACACGCACATCCGCCCACCGTCATCTCTTGGGCACAGCAACCAACTCTTCACTCCCCACTCTATTTGGAACCACAGCAGGTGCCCTTCGGCTCTGTGTGTTCCTTCACACATCACAGGCCCTCCTCTGGCCTCTACCCCCACGACCAGACCCCCCTTGAGCACCAGGTGACCCATGCGGAGATATGCACCCCTTCCCCCCTTTTTGCCGCTCTGTAGACATCATATCTAGCACAGACTTTCCACTACCCTACTTCATCTTCTTCCCCTGCTGTGCTATCTGTAAGATAGCTAGTCTTAGTGAACCCATGTTCGGAGACAAATAAACATAATTCCAAAAAAAAAAAAAAAAAAAAAAGAGTGCGTGATTGTGGTGGGACGAGAGAGCTACGACGGTAGCATGTCCATAATTTACAAGCTATCGAGTTGAGGGGTGCAATTCGTTCTGTAGATTATGACGTGGCACCTCCCAGGGCAAACCCTTACCGGCCTCATCACCGCTCTGTTCAGCCAGCAGATAGGCCACGCTTAACTTGATTGTGACAATACCCGTAGTCATCGCTACATTGGATGTGATGTGAACGCTCTAAGCCCGTCGAATAGCCTCTTATGCTGGTTCTCACTACTCACTAATTCTGATGCTCGTTACGAATGCGTATATATTGAACTACTTATGCATATAGCGATCCAGAATGCGACTGTTCCTAGTACCCGAATATAGACAACTTCAAATCCGATATGTCAAGCTTTACTCCATGCGGTGGGATCAACCCCAGCTCATTTGTAGCTAGTTCGCAGGTTGAGCATGCTTCTAGATGTACCGTTAAGTGCTGTGCCATTTGTTGTACCGTTTGTGTGGCCATTGGCGAGCCCATTAGATCCACCTATAGCGGTTCAGCACAGAATCAGACGGACCAAGCACCGATCACCGACCCACCTTGAGACAGGCCCGACGGTGAAGGACCCGGCCAGCTCGTCTGCTGGGTAGAGGATTGTGGCGAATCACGACCCCCGGCGGGGGTTCCGCGTCCGGCAGGGGCTTGTGATGAAGATGAAGAAGTGGAGTCAGGGGATGGCAATTGGAATATCTCTTGGATAAGAGCATCCAGCTCGACGCCCGCGATATTTACGGGAGATTTTGGGTTCCCCGACCTTTTGCCACTGAAAACGGGTGTTCGTGCGGTCTCACGGGCACGAGCCAAGAGCAGCGCCGTCTCTAGGCCAAGTTCCATTCCCTCCTCAATCGCGATCGGCTCATCGCGAACCGTGAGTGCCGTGAAGGCACCCTGGAGATATTTCCGATCGACAGCATATTTCTGGTAGATAACAACCTTTTGAAGAGCAGGGATCCGGAGGTTTTCAAGTTCACGAATAGCTAGTGCCTTCACCTCGACGAAATTCCATAGATGCGCTAGTTTTAATATGGACGTCCACTCTTCGATAGACGCATCGTAGAGTGAATATTTTCTAAACGGTACGTCAGCTAGATCGACATTACATACGAATTGGAAACGTACGGGTTGTAGAAGACCCACAAGAGGCGGTCGAAATCGACCTTGAGCGCATCCTCGAGGTCAAGTGGATTAGTGTCTGAGGATCCTTTGGAGAGATCTCCAGGGGATACGACCTCGGGAACTTTTTCTCGGAAGTGAGCCGAGTCGCGCCTCAGGAAAAACCGATGTACACGGTAAAGGGTATTCTCGACCTATGATCCACTGACTTAATAAACGACCCGATGGCCAATTGTAAAATATACGTACGCGAATAATGAGATCCGCTCCATCGATGTAATATTCTTTGTGGCGCACAAGTCGCTCACCAGCAGTATTTCCAGAAGGAACAGCCATTGAACTTGGTGATGATGGGATGACGGACGAGAGGGAAGGAGTACTAGAAGTAGATGAGAACGATTTGTAACTGTCACTTGCACGGGAGTATATATCTGCGCGGGGCGATATCGTTCAACCTTGAAGTAGCGATGCTTAACCCTGGTCTTCGGGGTTAGATAACAAAGTATCGACGAAGTAGATTGTGGTGTCCAGAGGCACTCATGACCACGAGGAAGCTTCATTAGTTGATATCATCTTATCCAGGACAGACGGTTGATCCTCATGTCTAACGTACAGCGAGCACGACTATGATGAATCACGAGTTGTTTGGGGCCAGCCATGAGGATGTCGTACTGAACGCGTGGATCAGAAGCGTTGGCCCAAGATGGAAGGTGTGGTCCGTGCACTCCGCGTCTATGAGCAGGAGAGAAGAAAGAAGAAAGAATACTGCTGTAGCTGTAGACACACGGCCTCCGCAGCAGCGTCCCTACAATACGAGGGTACCCGTCACCCACCAAAATTCCCAATCGCGGATTTGCTGCTCAGTTAGCGTTCAGTGCCCTAACGATCATGACACGGTTAACTTGTCAACTTCTTCAATTCCGACTTGGCGCGAGTTGGCGATGATGACTTGATTAAGAAGGTCACCCTGCCACGCTGTTAACGTAGGGGCGTTGTTAGTTGTATATTCTAGACCAGCCAGGGGTGCATCAAATGGGGTGCCACTGGCATCACCTCCAAATCCATGCGGCTGCTACTCGGCCGCGGCCCGGAGCTCTAGAAACTGCGCATCGACTGTTCTCGCCAGAGCGTCGACAGAGGTCGGCGCTACATCTCCGGGGACGGACTAGCACTGGACTCCGTGGCGCACTCGATCGGCTCCGCGTGTCTATGTGCTTGCTCCGGGATTCGAGAAAACTCGAAGAAACAGGTGCACCGATCTGGTACTACGGGCAACATTGATTATGGACGCATAATCAATATTTCATTGGCCAACCCCCGTGTTGCGGAAGAGTATGTGTACTCTCACCCTCACATGAGCTAGCTGTTGACAGGACTTGCCCACTGCTTCTTCGGCCCTACTCATTGGGGTTTGAGGTGGCTTGGTTCTATCGCGATAACGCCACGTAACCATTCCGTCACAGCCAGTTCTAGTAGGGCGTTTGTTCAGATGATTTCAAGCCGGCCCCACAGTGTGTGAGTCAGGTTGGGGAACACCCCTAAGACCAGATGAAAAGCCAGAACACGTCAACATAAGGTTTGCTGCGCACGGGTGGGCGCGAAGGCACGGATTTTAGGAAGTGCTATGGATGGTCGATCAAGGGGACAGGGTGTAGTAAGAAGGAATACGCGTGTACACTGGCTGCGGCAGACACCCGACCAACTACGATAATAACGCCCAACGATAAGTAAAGCTAGGGCTGAAGTTAGAAAGATACTGCGGATTTTTTTATGCACATGGGAAAAGGAATTGAATTCAAACTTTGATGTGAGACCTCGTAAAGGCCAGGCCGTTAGTCGTGTTCGCGCCGTGGAAAGATACGCCCATACTGAAGCATGCCAACACAAAATTCCCGGCGGCCCCATATCATATCTGAAAGATCAGGATCATATCATGTGCTTGCGCACTATACCCTTATCAATCCCTGCCACCGTGTCGGCGCTAGAACGGCCCGTGACCCATCGGGAATAGTCACATCGTGCGCGAGCGACAATAGGGAATACCCTGACGATACTCATGTACTCGAGTTACCAGAGGGCTGAGCTGGGCTGAGCTGAAGGCGAGACCATGACACAGCACAGCACGAAAACCAACCACAGTAGTCCTTCTGTGTAATTCCTAGAAAAAGCAATGACTCCCACGACAAAGTCGCCAACAAGTCTCTTTCTGGTACCAAACCAGGATAAGTCGTCGGCCGTAGTGAGGAGAATCCGTACACGTGGAGCCTGGGACTGGCTCCGAGGCAAGAGATTGCACTATTGACTGAAAGTCGGGACGTGGTCAAATGAGATGAAAGCAGACACCACGATGGTACGTCGTTTTATGCAATGACAGTCATTAGAGTACCACGCCCTGTGGTCACACGTGGGTGCCGAAAAGAATAATGCGACTACGGGGTTATGCCCTCTCATTCAGCGTGATTATTCGCACCTTCTACAGACCGTCCAAGTTATAGACGCACTGACATCTGTCTGATTTTTGGGGCTTCAATGTATTCTTGTTTTTTTCTGCTGTACGTGTCTCGTGTGGCTTCGAACCTTCCCTATTTGGTCCATAAGTCTAATCCCAAGTGTAATGTATCGACCAAGTCTGTTGCATGGGGAACGAGGAATTGTGGTTTTCTTCCAGTGTCCAAGTCGTTAGTCTGGTTCAAATGGTGATCTCTAGTGCCTGTATTATAGAAGCGAGATATCTGGCGGTTCCGAAGGAGGCGGGCATCTTCAACAGATCGATCTAGAGGGTATGCTTCCGACTGACCCTTTAGATGTGATTTAGCAGGAACAACCTCAGATAAGAAGATAAAGGTGGTTCTGAAATAGCTCGTCAAGATATCCCTGCAGACCTTGAAGAAGGGTATTATCCTCCAATGTCCTGCAACACATCACAAAATGACGTCGGCGACGACGGCAATATTGGGTGGAGTACTTGACATTAAGACGATGTCAAGAACTCACCGAAGATCCCCATTCTCTTATTAGCAGATCTATTGGCCACCTTGGGTTCCCAAAGTGATGATAAGAGTGCAGGCGTCATAGAAGAATATGCGCACATGCACAGTGTTTATACGTCTTGATTACAGGAAGACCTTTGTTGAGTGGTCTACCATATTCGGTGTTACTAGCGATCGGTCACCGTGTTGGCGGGTTCGGTTCAGTCTCCGCCTGACCGTTGGGTCAGATTGGCTCCTCACACATCTAGCTATTAGCCTTTGCTTGTGGTCGATTTGAGACTTTGTGGTCGAATGGTCGAATGTTTCACCTGCGCTCCCATAGGCCGGCCCGCCTGCGAGCTTTCGATACAACTGTTTTTTATAACATAACCGACGAGTCCTGCAACTCTTCTATAAACACGACCACCTGCTGCTGGCTCAGCCCGGCCCAGGTACATTCCACGACGCCCTCCCCCCCCTCGTCCTTGCAGACGCAATCCCTGTTGTGCCTGTAAAACTACATAGTCCAATCGATAGACCTGGCGCAACGTCATTTGCGGTTGGCGCGCCCGTTGGGCTGGCCATTGGACGCTCCATTTGCGTGGACATTGGGCGGACCATTGGGCGTGCGGTTCGCATGGTTATCAGCAGCCCCGTTTGGAGTACTGCCTATATCTGTACAGGCAGATTAGCATGCCATAAGACGGATCTTAGTATCTATATTGCCTACCGTGACCCGAGTCCAGCGCGATAGGGCCCACCCCATTTGTCTGGCTACCAAGCCGAGTCCCGCCATGAGGAGGAGCCGGGGCACCACGTCCGGTCACTGTTGGTGGCGACGGTCCGTTGGAAACTTTGGCAGATGGTGGCAGTTGAAACATATCTCTGATAAGCGTATCGAGCCCGGCGCCCCCAACATTCACAAGAGATTCCGGGTGTCCAGATCTCTCGCCAGGAAAAGCTCGTGCAAGTTCACGGGCACGTGCAAGCTGCAAAGCAGTCTCCAAACCGAGCTCACGGCCCTCTTCAAGTGTCATAGGCTCGTCACGGATTGTAAGGGCAATGTACGCTTCCTGAAGAAGGCTACGGTCGATCTCATAGCTGTGGTAGATGACAATTTTCCGGAGAGGAGGAATCTCGAGCCGCTCGAGCTCGCGCAGCGCGAGTGATTTGACCTCAACGAACAGCCATTGGTGCGCAAGTTTCAAAATAGACGTCCATTCTTCAGCGGTTGCACGGTATAGAGAGTATTTCCTGAGATACAACATTAGTATGAGGACCCAGAGAGGTCGCACAAGCCGAAAACACACGGATTGTAGAACACCCAGAGGAAGCGTTCGAAATCGACTTGGAGTGTATCATCGAGGGCCAATGGGTTGTTGTCCGAGAAACCTTTCGTAAGTTCACCAGCTGGCGGAGGGTAGGGAAGTTTGTCACGGAAGAATGCCGAGTCGCGTGTAAAGAAGTAGCGATGTACTCGAAATAGGGTATTTTCCACCTGTCAATGCTCTATTATTGGACATCGACATCATGCACTATGGACCCACATACGCGGAAGATAGCGTCTCCTCCGTGAATGTAATATTCGGAATGGCGCACGACGCGATGGCCGTTTAGCTTTGGGCTGGCTGTAGACTCCATGCTTGTCAGAAATGACCACGGTAGTGTTCTGGGTTGTCGAGGACGTTAAAGGACAGTGGGGAGACGGGAGAAAGAAGCGGATGTGTGTTGAATTCAAGAGAAACCAGGCTCGATGCATGAGGCTATCGCTTAGGCGGAGGTAGTACGTACATAAATGTGTGTTGAAAGTTTTACCTGAGGCTAAGCATGCCCAATCATGCATCTGAGATGCGGCTATAGTTATATGGCATCAGTGAAGCTACTTCGATACCATGGCCTCTTCCTGGGATTAGGATACACGGAACTGATAGCTGATCATGAGTGCTGTTGTGCATCTAACATCCAGGGCAATCACCAACAAGTCCAGCAGCCCAGCGGTACGCAGTCCGTTTCCCAACTATCAGTGTCTGAGATTGTCTACCATCCGCTGCCTACTTACAGAGAGCCTTGGATACTTCTTTTCACCATCTGATATCTCGAACGTACTCATGTGCATGCGCCAAAATTTTTCTGCGTTTGTGTGAAAGGTTAACGTTGC
>QFEA01002328.1:0-10604 GCA_003315975.1 Lactifluus echinatus
ATATGTTGCAGAAATGACCAACCTTTCAAGCTTTGCCAAACATTGCAACGGTTTTGTTGCCTACTGTACATAGAAGGGGTCTTGGTGTGATGATGTCAGGGGTGTCTGCGAAGTGGACAATGCTAGTCAGTGTAGATGGAGCAGACATATTCAAGTGGTGTCCAGAAGGTGTTGGTAGGATTCTTTGAAAAGGGTGGGGTCTTCTCTTTATATTTGGGCTACTAGGTTGGGTAGGTTGCACAGAATATAGTTTTGGATGAATTGTTGGCAGTGTTCTGGTGGAATGGCATAGAGTGTAGATGGGAACTGGTGTATTTGGGAGGCTGTGATGCATTCCAAGAAATGGGAGAGGTTGTCTGGCATGCTGTGGTGTGTGGAAATTACTCCCCTCTTAAGTCTTGCACCATCCTGGGCGCTTGGAGTGTGCTTGGTGATCCGCAATTTGTGCTTTGTAATCTGCAATGGTTTTGTCAGCATTCATGTCATCCTTGCTGACCTAGGAGTTTTCTGATTGGGGGTATCCCTTCCAGCTGACCAAGTATTGCTTGCTGCGGTGGTGCCCAAAGATGCGTGAGTCTAGAACTTGGTGTTACATTCATTTCCTTTACTGTACAGCTATGGCTCGCATCTGGGGCCTATTCTTCTAACATGCCAATGGACCTTACCTTAGTAGCACTGGGCAATCTCTTTCTGTTCCCTTGAGATGATGTGCTTTACAGTACGGTATCTGATATGCCTCCTTTTGTCTGACTCACCATTTGTACTACTAGCACAGTGTTCTAACTCAGTAGTATGTAGCCTGAGTGCACTCATACCAGACAACTCCATAGACGTACTTACTTAGTACCATACCAGAGGATGCCTTATACAGTAGGACCACATGTATATAAGCAGATGCTACGACGGAGTACAGACCCTAAGTCTGTTCTCCTTGTGACAATACCAAGTTGTGTCCCCTCTCATCTTGTGCATCATCACTCCAAGGGCCTATTGCCCTTCTTCGCTCGAGACAGACTCTGCTTATCCTGAGGTCATGTACCCACTGACCAAGACGAGGCTTTGCCGATACACATAGGACTTGCATGTAACATTAGAATAGACTTCTGAAACCTGCCCTCCAAAGGAAAAGGATGAGCCACAGGACCACCCCTTAACCCGCACTTCTACCAGAGAGTCACCCTACCAGCACTACCATTCGAAGCACCATCAGTAGGACCACAAGACGTACCCTGAGACCAAATCCCCGAGGTTAAAGGGAACAAGACAGTGTTCTACCTACCCAAGGGAGGAGAAGGATCAAAGAAAGCAGTCGCACTCTGGGATGGCTGGTATGTGGAGAAAGCAGGAGAACTAGTTGCGCTCACATATGTCCACAACACCTGGTTCCTTTTCAGAAAAGAATTTGACACTAGGACAGGACAGTACATCGGAGGAGAAGCCTACAGACTACCAAAACACCCAGCATTCAACCCACACCTTGATGGGTTTAAGGGAGAAGAGCTAACTAAGAGGGTAATCCAACCACTGTCACAACCATGTGACAGTGACAAGCATCAGGTGACGTGACTGAATCGGATCAGATCGGATCGGATTGGACTGGACTGCGGCTGCGCATGACTAAGATCTAATGACTAGAAAGTACTAGAGATTGCTTACATACACTAGGCCTGTGCTAGAACACTGTAGAACTTAGTAGAACTAAGTAGATACAACGTAGAATGACTCGGAACGTAGTAGTACATTGTAGAACGCCTCCTTCTACATGTATATAAGGACTCTTACGGTAGAGAGCAAGCCTTAAGCTTGTTCTCTTGTGCAATACAGGATTTCAGAGCTTTTACAGACCCAGAGTGCCACTGGTTGACAAAGGCATCTTCTGCTTTGCTTCTTGTGCCTTCAGATCACCTTAGATCTGCTTATCAGATAATCGCGTCCAGATTATCTTTGACCTCTGTCATCGACTTAGCCTCTCAACAGACCGTTGAGGCTCCCATGCTTGCCGAGATCCCCGAACAACAACTTAGAACGAACGACACGACTACCTGATTGTGACATAAGAACAAGCTTCTCCCAGAACAGCCTAGTGAATGGCATCGACCTTGAACGCACCAACGCCGCCCGTCTCGACTATTCAAGACTGGCGCGGTCGCAATTACAAAGGGGAATTCGAGGGAATTCCCAGTGCACCTTCCCTAGCAGCACTCGCTTTGCCATTTGAAGTAGCACCTGAACAACGAGACTTTATTCCAAAGGACAATACAGACAGAATAGACTATCTACATGCAGGTGTAGATAAGGCCCCTTGGAGTGGCTACTACACGCGACTCCAGGACGGGACGAAGATCGCGCTTGCAAGCGCATATGGCGTGTGGTTCAAAATTGCACGCCAAGGAGCCAGCTGGGAAGCAATTCGTGTTGCTCGTCCCAGCTTGAAATTGAAAAACGACCCCCTCCCGGGCGTTGACCTGGCGAAACTAAGGGCCTCTGGGGAGAGCGTCCCCAGATCGTGACCTGTCAGTCGAGTCGAAAGTCGACCTGAGGAAGCGCCAGTCAACGTCGTACCAGAAGCCGACTCACCCATGGCGGTACAATCCGCCGAGACAGAACGCGGGCGGCGAGAGCCACCTCATTGTCGACTGCGCGGCACCAGTGATGATCCATTCGGATTATCGGATCTTGACGACCCTATGGCAGAACTTCGTCCAGGAGGAGGAAAACTAGAGGGGAACCCTCCTAAGTCTTTCAATGGTAACCGATCACGAACCTTAGAATTCTTCCATGCATTCCAGAGGTTCATGCTACTAAATCATGACTCCACCATTGCCAAAGATCCTTATAAACGCGCTGCGTATTTCTTGTCCTTCTTCGAAGGGCCACGCGTCGTTGGATGGGTCGAACAAACCGGCGACTGGCTCGAAGTGGTATGCCGGGAAGACGAAGAGCCGCCCTTAGGAATGACTGTCTGGGAAGTCGTCTTCAACGACTTCCGACGGAGCTTTGTAGATTATGCTCAGCAAGAGAGAGCAGAAGACGAATTGAGGAGACTCACCATGAAGGATGGAAACGTCGATGAGTATATCGCCACGTTTCAACACCTGGTGCATCGCACCGGAATGCACCGAGACGAGCCCTCAACCCTGAGACTCTTCGCAAGAGGAATGCCACGTCGCCTAGTTGATACCTGCATCGATATTGAGAACCCTGCAAACTTCGATCAGTGGGTCAAAGCGGCGCAGCGCCATCAGAGAAATTGGCTGCGGAAGCAAGCCATCCACAGTGATTACGCGTCCACAACAAATACGACCAAACTCAACCCAAACAGAAGCAATCAAGCCGGCTTCTTCTGGAACCGAAACCAGAACGCGCAGGCGCCTCGGCCTCGGCTTCCGCCGAGAGATCCAAATGCGATGGACACAAGCGCCGGAGTGGCCCGGAAAGCCACCACTGACGACGAAAAAGCTAAGTATCGGGCCAAAGGCCGATGCTACCAGTGTGGCAAACAGGGCCATCTGGCCCGGAATTGTCCGGACTGACAGCCGCACGCACGCATCACCACCGAAGTCGACAATGACCAAGAACAGAAGGAGATTCCCACAGTCAAGAAAAACGCGCAGACCCTGGCTCAACAACTCCTGGGACTCAGTGACCAAGAAAGGGAAGATCTTATCAGATGCATGAGAGAAGGAGGAGAGGAAATGGGTTTTCCCCAAGCCTGAATGCAATGGCTCTCATTCGGGCAAGTACTGACTCAGTGTACCTATGTAGAAACAAATCAATCGTGATGAAACTTTTGCTGGACACTGGACGGAAACAAGCCATAAAGAAAGCGCTCCTCGATACAGGGGCAACCGAATGCTTCATCCACCCCAGGGTAGTGAATCAACTAGAATTAAAAACAATAACGCTTTCCCAGCCCAGGAAGATCAGAAACGTTGATGGGACCATCAATCTCAGCGGAACAGTAACGCAAGGCATAGAGATCGTCGTTAAACACAATGGCATTCCCCATAAGCATCAATTCCTGATCGCAGAAATTGGAGAAGACGACCTCATCCTCGGATATCCATTCTTCGAGAGTACCACTCCACAAATCGACTGGCAGGAAGGACGCCTCTTAGGATCTACCATCCTCATAGCACCAGCCGAAGCAAGACAGTCCACACTCCCAGCAAGGATAGCACGGATGATTGAACCAGGAGATGAAGTCCACTACTGTCTAGTCCGAAAGACGACAGTCGCACAACAACTGGCGGAGCAGGCCTTAGACAAGAAAAAGAAAACCATCTGCGAGATGGTTCCCCTTCGTTACCTAGAATACGACAAAGTCTTCACCGAGGCAGCCTCCAAAAGGTTCCCGGACCGAAGACCCTAGGATCATGCAATTGACCTCAAAGAAGATGCCCCTACATCACTGAAATGCTGGGTTTACCCCCTATCGCCCAAGGAGAAAGACGCCCAACACGAGTTCATACAGTCGAATCTACGACTAAAAAGAATTTGTAGATCAGGGTCCCCCTACGCAGCAGGCTTCTTCTTAATCAAAAAGAAAGATGGCAAGTATAGACCAGTACAAGACTATCGACCATTGAACAAGTGGACGATCCCTAATCAATATCCACTTCCCCTTATCGACGACCTTATCGACGACTTATCTGGGAAACGCCTCTTCACTAAATTCGATGTCCGTCACGGATACAATAACATTCGGATTAAAGACGGCGATGAATGGAAGGCCGCCTTTAAGACAAGTGAAGGGCTATTTGAACCACTGGTCATGTTCTTCGGCCTTACAAACTCCCTGGCCACCTTCCAGACCATAATGGATGACATCTTCAGAGATGAAGTCTACGAAGGGTGGTTAAAGATTTACATGGATGACATCGTCATCACCACAGAGGACGACGAAGAGGATCACGCCAAGAAGGTCAAGCGAGTCCTAGATAAGTTACTCCTGCATGACCTCTACTTGAAACCAGAGAAGTGTCAGTTCCATCAATGTTCAGTCGAATACCTAGGAGTGATATCAATCATCGGTAACGGCAAGGTAGAAATGGACCCAATAAAAGTACAAGGCATCGTCGATTGGCCAGCCCCCACCTCAGTAACACAAGTACGAAGCTTCCTCGGCTTCTGCAACTTCTACCGAGCATTTATCCCCCGATTCTCCGACCTGGCCAAGCCCCTGAACGAATTAACACGAAAGGGTATGGCCTGGACCTGGACCACGATGCAGGAAAAAGTGTTCCAAGCCTTGAAACGCACCTGCGCCTCTCACCCGGTCCTCAGAACCCCTGATTGGAATAAACGCTTCATCCTGGAAACCGACGCATCTGGATACGCCGTCGTGGCAGTCATCGCACAAGAATTTGAAGATGGAGTCCACCCCATTGCTTTCCACTCCAGAAGTCTTCAACCCGCAGAGAAAAATTACGATGCACACGACAAAGAATTACTGGCAGTCATCTTTGGACTAAAATGTGGTCGGAAATACTTCCTCAGAGCCCCACACCCTATTGAGATACGAACTGATCACAAAAATCTCCAATACTTCAGAGAACCACAGAAAGCGACAGGACGGCAAGCCAGATGGATCACATACATGCAAGACTTCAACTTCACACTTTCCCACATCCCAGGACACATGAACACAGTTGCTGACTTACTATCACGAAGATTCGACCTTAACGAGGGGGTGGAGAACCAGGATACGATCCTGCTTCCCGACTCTCTTTTTTCATTTCCCCAACGACAACAAACAGACTACCTACCACCGACACCCTCACCTACTCCACCTCCAGATCCAACTCGGCCTCAGCCCAACCTCCGAAAAATCTACCTTGAAGACGACCCACAATTGTGACAAAGGATACTGAGAGAAATACACAACAGTCCCAGTGCAGGACACCCAGGCGTAGCCAACACGTGGGACCTACTACGACGCGATTATGAAGGGCCAAGACTGTGGGACTTTGTAGAACAATATGTTAGGGGCTGCGCGATGTGCCAGGAAAGCAAAACACTCACTAACCGCCCCAAAGCCCCACTACAACCACTGGATACACAGGTACAATCAGGACCGTTTCAGCTAGTGTCTATGGACCTGATTACCGACCTTCCCGAGTCTAATGGGTATGACACGATACTCACCATCGTGGACCAGGGATGCAGCAAAGCGATGAAGTTTATTCCCTGTAACAAGACCATCGACGGTGAGGGAGTGGCCAAGGAATATGTCAAACACCTCTTACCGTGGTTTGGACTGCCTAAGAGGATCGTATCAGACAGAGATCCGAGGTTCACGGCCTCCTTCACAAGGGCCTTTTGTAAGGCGACGGGCATACAGCAAAATCTGTCGACCGCCTTCCATCCAAGAACCGATGGCCAAACTGAGCGAATGAATGCATGGGTTGAGCAATACCTTCGAGCCTGGACTGCCACAGACCCCACGAGCTGGAGCGAGAGATTGCCCATGGCGGAATATGCGCACAACTCATGGAAACATGCAGTCACCAGACAATCGCCGCATCAGCTTATCATGGGCTGCGAACCAAAGATAAAGATCACTCTTATCGAAGATACCAATCCTACAGCCACCGAACGACTGCGCAATCTAGAAGAAACCAGAATCGAAGCACAAAAAGTTCTGGAAACGCAACAGAACAAAGTCATCGATAAGATAACGGCATCTTACGCTATTGGACAACAAGTGTGGCTAGAAGGAAGGAACCTGAAGACGAGTGGATCGAAGAAGCTGAGCCCCAGAAGATACGGCCCCTTTAAGATAACGACGAAGGTATCCCCAGTGGCTTATCGATTGGAGCTACCTGAAACAATGAAGATTCATGACGTCTTCCACGTCGACCTCCTTACACCATACAAGGAAACGGATCAATATGGACAACCCTACGCAAGGCCTCCACCTGATCTGATAGAAGATGAAGAAGAATACGAAGTCGAAAACATTCTAGATGCCAGAAAGAAAGGGCGCAAGGGCAAGCTGGAATACCTGGTCCACTGGAAGGGGTACCCAAACTCCGACAACTCATAGGTGACACATGAAGACCTCCACACCCCAGAACTCCTCAAAGAGTTCTACCGAAGATCCCCCATGGGTGGACGAAAGGTATAAAAACAAGACCATTTCAACCACCAACCGACAGCACTCAGCCTTCCAGCCAAGTACTACCAGCCCACAATGTCTCGCCCTTCCTCTCCCATCTTTGTCCACTCCCGCTCCTCATCTCCCGACAGCGAAAGCGTCTCCACGACTGCTTCCCACTCCACGACCCCCACAACCTCCGAAGATGAGCGCCAGGTCGCTCACCCCTCCAACCCCAAAAGACGTGCCCGCTTTAGAGCGACGCAACAAGCCGCTCTAGTTGGGCGCACCGCACAGGCCACAGCAGCCAGTCAACGTGCTTCGTTGATGGTCACAGGTACGGAGATCACCCGTCTCCCACTCCATGAGGCGCTCCAGCGATTCGCACGAGCCCCGCTCTACGAATTTGAAGCCCTCATCCCCCTCGTCTTAGAAGAAGTAGACCGGCTGATGTATGGCGCAGCCTGCCAACATCGCCAGTACGTGAGGATGACCACCGGCGGCCGCCGACCTCGCATCCGACCCATGACCCCCGAACCGAACCCGATCCCCCCACGCCACAGCCTGAACCCGACACCAGACCCAGCCGACTTCCGGACACCCTCGCCGGTCGTAACCCTACCTGAATACGACGGGCTGCCGCGATACCTGTCCCACTCCCCCATAGATTATATGTGAGTGGCCGATGAAATGGCGATGGGACGAGAAGTCACGGCAATCGGCGGGCCCCAACCGCAACCAGGGGTACACCCTGGCCCTGGCTGGACCGAAAACGACACTGGTAATGGCGCACGATACAACTTCGTACCAAACGGCGAGGAAACCCCATTCGCCTTTTTCAGCGTCAACTTCATAGGCGACCCCTTCCCAGAGATCCACCTATCCAACGGGCTCCACTGCCCCATCACCACCACTGACCTGAGAGCCCGCACCTACCCATATCCACGCGCTGCCCTCAAAAAGAAAGAACGATTCCTGTTCGAGGACCACCAGACCTTCACGCCCATTGTGGACAGAGCCCTGGGAATGGAAGATGACATCACGCTCACGGCGGAGGTCGCTCGGTATCGAACGGCGAGACGAGAGGTCAAAGACATGGGACGGCAATTCGTCCTGATGAAGAAAAAGTTCGACAACATGCTTTGGCATGAATTTGACAGTGCCCGACGACTCGCTGCCGCAGGAGCCTACCAGTGCATCGCGCCACACGCCGAGTACGGCGTCGTACCAGATGGCGAACTAACAGAAGAACAATTGCAGAGAGGTCAGGCCGACATCGAAGACCCATGGAAAGAAGAGCCTGACCACTTTGAGACACAGTGCACCTGGTGCCACCATCGTGGGCACCACGCCAGTATGTGCGCCTACCTACGAGAATGTACCCTGTGCAAGGGTATGTTCCACCACAATGACTTCTGCAAACAGCCGCACCGACGCTGCAGACACGGCAAAACGTGCTGAGTCCCTCGTGACCATTACAATTATCACAAGGGCACATGCGCCTCCGACATACGCCCCTTCTAGAGACGTTAACAAGGGGGTAATGTCACAACCATGTGATAGTGACAAGCATCAGGTGACGTGACTGAATCGGATCGGATCGGATTGGATTGGACTGGACTGCAGCTGCGCATGACTAAGATCTAATGACTAGAAAGTACTAGAGATTGCTTACATACACTAGGCCTGTGCTAGAACACTGTAGAACTTAGTAGAACTAAGTAGATACAATGTAGAACGACTTGGAACGTAGTAGTACATTGTAGAACGCCTCCTTCTACATGTATATAAGGACTCTTACGGTAGAGAGCAAGCCTTAAGCTTGTTCTCTTGTGCAATACAGGATTTCAGAGCTTCTACAGACCCAGAGTGCCACTGGTTGACAAAGGCGTCTTCTGCTTTGCTTCTTGTGCCTTCAGATCACCTTAGATCTGCTTATCAGATAATCGCGTCCAGATTATCTTTGACCTCTGTCATCGACTTAGCCTCTCAACAGACTGTTGAGGCTCCCACGCTCGCCGAGATCCCCGAACAACGACTTAGAACGAACGACACGACTACCTGATCATGACAACCACTCCTAGAGGCACTAGAAGAAGAACAGGAAGGAGACCAGGACAAGGAACCAACAGAGAACGAGGGAGAGACCACACAAGACACAACCACAGATGACAAACCAGAAGCAAAAGAATGTCACAGACAATAACAGTCGCAGCAAGAACAATTACACTACCAGGAAGTAGTGGAGGACATGGAACGTCAGGAGGCCCCCCTGATGGAAACCCAGGAGGTGGAGGAGCACCACCACCACCTGGTGGAGGACAACAAGCAGGTAACAATCTGGTGCCACCAGCCCAAGGCAATGAATGGGCATATGGAAGGATGTCCACCACCCAAATTCAAAGGGGATTGGACCAAGGCCAAGGCATGGCTGAACTCACTAAAGCTCTACCAGTTCACCAACCGGAACACTGCAGTGATGACCAACGACCCAGACAAAGTGGCCCACGCATTGACCTACATTGAAGGGGACAGGGTGGACACCTGGAAAAGGTGGATCACAGACTGGATCACAGAAAATAACATCCCAATGCCACCACACCTGACCTTGTACAAAGAATTTGAGGACAAGTTCCTCACAGACTGGCACGACACGACAGAGCGACCCATGGCAGTGCAGCACATCACCCAGTTGAGGATGCAGAACAGAGACATTAATGGATTCATAGCCACATTCAAAACAGAAGCAGAGAAAGCAGAATACCAGCTGGATGATCCAGCAATTCACGAGTTCTTCAAGAAAGGACTAGACAATTATAAGCTGGTAGAAACAGTCATGCTCCATGATTGTTACAATACTGGACTTATTGTACGTTACATTGGACTTATAACCCTTACATTACGCTTTTCTTTCCCTTTTTCTTTTCCTTTGTACGTGTACTGCCTTGTTATGCCTTATTTACTTAGTTGTGTCTTTTCTTAGACTTGTAACTCATTACTAGGAGACTGTGCTCCTAGTAGACTGTGCTTTTACTATACTGCGGACTGTGCAACTACTATAGCTTGTGACTCATTACTAGGACCCTAGCTGACTCACCTCCTGTAGTATATAAGGACTGGTACTTTGAGGATGATGCCTTAAGCTCGTTCTCCTTGTGAATACAGGCAACTGTAGACCAGAACTAAGCAATCCCCTTAAGTCCCTTTCTCTCTAAGAAAGTCCTTAAGTCTCTAAGCTATCTAAGCGGCTCTACGCCTTAGAATCGACACAGTAAACTCTCTCTCGAACCAGAACACAGGATACTTTAGTTGTCGCCACTAAAGTCAGAACACTGGAACGAATGACCTTTACTCCGTTGCAGTAGACAAACGAAGGCACCGTTAGTTAACTCTAAGTGACCATGTTAAGCAAACGAAACCCCGAATGAACGACACGCAGACCTGAGCATGACAATGACAGATCAGAAACCTGGGCACAGTGGACTGAAGCTGTGAGGAGGAGACA
>QFEA01002336.1:1359-13219 GCA_003315975.1 Lactifluus echinatus
TAGCCAAGCAAATATAGCCAAGCAACACTCACCCCCATAATTACGCATTTCCAGCACAGAATACATCACATCGATATCATTGATCACCACGGCAGCCCCGACGCTCGCGATTAAAAGCTGTATGTACCGGTGTCATTAACCATTAACCCGGCCTCTACCCACACAAAAAACATGATGGGCCTTCTTTGGCCCCCTGGGGTCACAAGTTTCCAACTTATCTCCGGTGCCCAAGTCCATCCTCATGGGGGCGACAGCCACTGTTCCTACTATCAACCTGTTTCTCCGGCTTCCAGGAAGTTGTCGCAGCAGGTCATCGCTAAATGACTCGCATCGTGCCGCCGCTGGGACTGGGCGTGCCCGCTCAATGACTTGAAATCCTGTTGCACAGGTGTATAATTTCCCGGATTCCTGAATTCTGCATGGGGTGTGGATGGTTATTAGGTAATGGTGCAAGGAATAGAGGTGAAAATTTCCTGTGCATATGCAGCCTAACCCAACACCGGCAACTTTCATAACGCGTTAACAAACAAATCCTCGGGACTTGGTCCTCACAAAACGTGTCGGAAGTGAGGCCCAAATGGCGGATAATGTGGTAGAAGAGGTAAGACTAGGAACCACCGTCAGATGATCAACACCATAAAGTCTGCTGAGCGCGCATAGATGTCCTAGCATGTATCAGACGCCGAGTAGATGGCAAATAGTAGCTGCAAGTAACACAGCATATCGTGGATAATATCGCGAAGGAAACACGGCCTCTTGTTGTAATAAGAGTGTGTTGGCATTTCTCGAATTGGACACCCGACAGACGCCAGGACATATATTACTAGCGCGCTGTGGTGCTGACGAAATCAGGATTGGCTGAAGAGAAATATGTTCGCAAAGAGGGGAAAGAACACGGAGAGAATATTCATCACGTCGGCGTCTTATGCCAGGGCGAGATATCGGAGATTGTGATGAGCTAATGACCAATTGAACGTACCGACGTTACGTGAACGGGCCAGACATGCCAATGCCAATGGACATCATGTCAAGCAGCACAATATGGCTGTATTTGGCTGCTTAGATGCGATTTGGTCCATATGCTGTACTATAAGTACAATATGCCCATCCTTGGATCGTTTACCCTCGATATTCATAATGTGCCTTCACAGGTCCACAAGGGGCGCGTAGCAGAGATGCGCCGGTGCGCCCATCATAATGACACCGCTCAATCGCAAGCGTTCGACATTTTTAAGTTGAAAGAACGTTACCCTGGGATAAAAATAAAATCGGAAGAACAACCTCACCGGCAGGGTGGTGTGAGTACCATGCGTGTCTTGGAACATCGAGTAGTGCCTTGAGTGGAGCTATTTTTATTTTTTTTGCATTCGGTTTATTGTCCCAACTCGGAGAGCCTCGAGACTAGTTACATGAGTAAAAAATGTGGTATATAGAGTCGTGTATTCTGTATCGTGTTGTAGGGTCTTTCGTAAAAGAATGGAAAGAGGAGTGGAACTATTCGCGCTGGCCTGTGAAGAGGACGTTCAGTTGGGTGCGGATGATGGGCCGGCACGTGTGTGTTTGCTCGTCTTCTTCATGTCTTCTTTCCTGTATGTCTGAGGTTACGGGGCCCCGAACTTACGTGCGGGGATTATCTAGCGTGCGTGGATTGTTCATTATGCGTTTGTTTTACTTGATTCTAATTCTACACCTGCGTCAGCACATGACCTCCGAGAGAATTCCGATTCAAAATCGTCGGACAGCCTCAATCGTCGGACAGCCTCCAGCTAACTCGGGTGATAATTTAGTCCATCTTGCGTCACATATCCCACATATCCCACCCAACTCGTACGAAAAGATATGTATCTTGAGATCCTTCACCTCTTCTCTGCTTACCAGTGCTCTGTTTCAACCCTTATAGTCATGCATCGTGTTCAGGACGTGAGCGGACTGACGCAGGCTCCGACCACAGTAATATCACATTACAGCCATCTCACGGCTATTGTTAGCCCTACTTGCGATCTGCCTAGGTGTGACCATAAGGGACATTACAGTAGGCTTGCGGGGGGGCACGAGATAACGTATGAGCGGTTGAACCCGAATTTCCGAATTTCACCATCATATTGGGCCCAATGCCACCGTGCCTGATCGCAAATGTTCTAGTGTCCCGGCGGCGCCGTGAGTGGCTCAGGTTAGTTAGACACCGTCTCTCGTGCGAAATCAACACAACAAAGCAAAGCAAAACTTGCATGGGTGGCAGGTCTTGACATGATGATGCGCAAACTCTGCTACCGTGACGGCGATTCTAGCCCCGGATCTGGATTTCTCACGGCGAGTCTTTGTGAACTCAGGCCAATAGGATATTCCACGTATGAAACAGATTCTGCACAACGACAGTAGGTCAATTATATCAGGTTGCACATCTTCCGGTCAGCACATGGCCCAGGGTTTGCGCTTCCTTCATCGCGGAAAGTCTGACAGCGCTCACTGCCAGGGTAGTCTGGACTCTATATTCTGGCGGTGGCGGGCCCTAAATTCCCATTCCCGTCGTCGACAATTTATAGACCCCTGAACGTTCGGCGAAATTACAGTATTTGGAAATATATCTGCTTCTATGGACTAGACGCCGCATTTTTCAATCGCAGTTAGCCATTTGAGCGCTCATTGTCCGGAGGAGACATGGAATCGCTTAGATGACAAGGATCAGACTTGTCTCATGCCTGCGTGAGTAAGGCAGACGTATCATTTTTTCGCTACAAGGGTAAGACGAAATATGGAGTCGACGATACCTCATAGAGTCAGCTGTAATTGAATGGCCCAAATTCAAAACACGGTGCAATGGACCGGACCGGCTTGAAATTTATTTTTTCCGAGACGTTACGGACATCAGCTGAGTAAACGCTTCAGACAGCGCACGGTGCTAATCACTGAGATGTGAACGGCGATGAAGGTGCGTCCTATTGTGGTGTGTGTCATGCTCAGCCAATAACTGAATAATGAATTACTCGTGCTTGCTATACCACAAAAGCTATTGCTATCCTCTGCGCGGTGGAGCAAAGTTCCAGTTGATTGATGACCAGGAAAGCGCTAGCCAAATCTGGGAGGTATTGATATAACTTTGTTGAGTGTTAATTGAGTCGACTCGGGAAAACAGAAAACAAGAGCACGTCGAGCTCGTTGACCAAATGATGCGTGGAAGAGAGATGCAGGTAAGGACAAATCAAAGTTCAAACAAAGGCATTCTCTGACCCTCGCTCAAATTCGAGGATTACTCCGGCCTTCGGCGACCAGGCGGCATGGATTAGTCAAGGGTATCAAGGTGATACGTGAAAACCCGTGAAAACTCATTTCGCAAATTCGGCTCCTCTTGCTTAATTGGCTGCAGGAGCTATCGCCTTCGACAAGTCCGATCTACATATCGAAAAATGATTTCTCCATCAGAACCGCCTCTTGAACCTGTTAATGCGTATATTTGGGCCAATTGTAGGTAAGAAAGTCACCTATTTGCGTACGCCACTTCTGCAATTCCCGCAATGTCTTAACTATACGGTGTTTCCTTAATCAGTTTAGGAAAATATACAAGGACTATCATGATCACAACTCCAAACGGGGGCCTCCTGTAAATTTCTGAAATCGTTTGTACTCAATGCACTGTACAAGACGCCGCTCCGAACAATCAACAGTGTCGGCAGTGCGTTCTCTCGTGCCATCCATACCACACATGTTTACCCCCGTCACCTGGTAGATGGTGTGACCTGATTTGCGGATCAAGGATCAACGAGTTGCACCACGAATAAGTACAGTAGTCTTCTTTGATCATATTAGCCACCAACTAATGTACCGACTTGAAGGGTAGCCATACCCTCGGTAAATGGAGGCTGCGAACAAGATTTGCAAGGCTATGGACGGCGTATCAACGATGTCAGGGTTTCCATTGGGTGGACATGCCAAAGGCGGATCAAAGGGCGTGATTATGACGTTGACACCAGGATGTCCTTTGTAGGAGCAAGGCCTGTCCCATATTATAATGGAGAGGAGGGCTCAGAAAGTTGCAGAGCATGTCGTTGCCAGGCTAGAACGATTTGATAACTAAGCGTGGTAGTTATGTGCCCTCATAGGGCACATGATGCCCATATGGGATACACTGCCCTAATGTGTATTAGTTCATACAGCGCTGGCGCACTGCCTCTGCATACATGAGGCACATCTTGACAACATCGTGGTCTGTGGCGATGCCCCCGTTGAACGAGATGTCCTTAATTATAACTTATAGCTTGTCAAATGTTATAGTGTGAGTGACGGCTCAGAGTCGATCAAAAGGGCAATCAACGGACTAAATCCGACGAGGTTCCTTAGTGCTGTGCTATGCTGGATAAACACTTGCAACGTGGTGCGAAAATAAGGTGAATTGTATTATAGTCTACCGAACCAGACCCCTGATGAGCGGGTCGACCACGAAATCAGGAGGTACAACACGTTCCTAAGATACTGTCCAACTAATATCGAGGATTACAAGGAAAGCACGGCCTCTTTCTATGAGCATTCCCCAAGATTTGATATGATCCCGTCACATGACGACACGATGCATGAGCTGCAGAATCGGCATCCAGCTTCCTGCCGAGACTTGGACGACACCGATGAGCATTACCTCGTTAAAGTTGATGCCGTTAGGCCCGATAAACCAGGGGGAATATGGATGGTTGGTGGGCCTTTCGCAATCCTGAAACCGTTGAATTTCCGAAGTCACCGCCACGATCAGGATAAACCTTACTATCAAGTATTGTCGCACCCTGCTGCCCACGTGCCTGACAAACCTTTCGAGGGTGACAGGACTCCGTGAGGGAGTCTGGTCCCTGAGTTGTACCTGCTGTTCCGACGTCGGATAGCCTGGCCACTAACACAAATGGTAAGTGAAAAAGAGAGCGCACACCATCGGCATAAAAACAAACACTGATGCGGATCTTGGTAGTCGTCCTATCGCCTAGCGGCGGCGGCTCATTCCCATTGCACAGCGATATCTGTCCTGAGGTAGCACAAGCGACAGGTACGCCGAGATTCCCGTCCGCATTGACAAAAAATACGGGTAGGTGCAACTGGGCCTGCTCGACATAACGGCGCCAATCGCCCTGGCCTTGTGGGGACCAAAGCTGTTGGGGTACAACAGAACCACCCGGCCTAATAGCATAATCTAGGAGCCAAGCGAGTCGATTATTCCCGATGTGGTGGGCTCGGCAATGCGGCATAGAGTTGGCGACGAAGAAATTTTGCGGGCAACCGTGAAGATCAATTGCTTGCACTTTTCTCGGGTCATTTACTTTGAAGAGAAAGCACAGGTATATTCCTGCGACTTGCGGCGTGAATGTGTAGGCGATGTAGCCGTCGATGAGAAGGTTAGGTTTGGACATAGGCATCTGCTAAACTTCACGTCAAGAGCAGAAAGATAGACAGCTGTCGGAGATGCACACCTTGCAAACAACGCGACAAAATATACAGTGAGATAGGTTGGGAGAATGGGTTGTGATGTAGGAAGGGATGGAGAGGCGGCCTTGAAATACCTCCAACCTTCATGACTCGCTGGTACTTGCTCTCAGCGCTGCCTCTGTATGGCGGATGGCACAAAACAAGTATGCTTTTGCCCGGGAATGCAGCTCGACGATCAGTCGGAACAGCACTAACAACTGCGCCGCCTCCATGGAGTTGGTCACAGTAGCATAGTTGAACAGCGTTGAGAGTCCTAAAAGACGCCTTACAAGAGCAGACAGACCCAGCCCAGGCAAGAGAGACAGTACACAAGCCAAATCCAGTTTGCCGAGATGCAGTCATTAATTGGTATAACCGGTTATATTTACCCTCGGGGGAACCACTATTATATGATTATAGGGATGGATGATGGATTGAACGGCTTAGTGTGCTCAGGGAACGCCGCTTATTTTCCGCCGAGCATAGTTATTACCATCGACCTGGGACAGTATTTCAGCGGCGACTATCCACGATGTCTACGTTTTTTCCTTATACAGAACGGGTCTGGAAGAGCCCGACGGAAGACTGATTGATAAAACAGGCAGCCACACGGCACTGCAGTGGTTATCGCCGTCAGTCAACCGGTCTAATAGTATCAGAAAGGCTAGGCTGTAATCAGACAAAAAGGGATTGAGGTCGTGAGCCATCACGGAATTTGAAAGATCAGCGCCCGTGGAATTCGTTGTTAGGATCCTTGGGACCGCACAACTACAGATAATTGTATTTTCATGAAATGGTATGATGAATGACATGAGAAAACCGCTGCACTCAACTGGCCTTTGTTACTACAAGTATCCGTGACTCCTCAGACTCCAAGAGTATGCGCCACGTAGGACTACCACATAGTCGCCTTCACCATTCCTAGATATGAGTGAGGAAGTGAAGGGGGGCTCTGTCGCATTGCGGTGGCGCGGAAAAGGTGCCCTCCAATAAAGTTCATCCATGAATGAAAAACAATCATAAGGGGCCAGAACCATCATAAATGCTATGATATTATTATGGCTAGTGACCGATCTGTCGCGTCAGTGCACAGGTTTGAAGGTGTCCGCGAATGTCATGTCAGCGGTTGAGGTTGGAGAGGCAAGAAATGGAATGGGACATGGCGCATGTCGCGGCGCATGTCAGGGGGTCACGGTCACGAGTCACGAGGATGGCTTAGATCACATGGCTCGCTCCTCGTTTCCACGACGCGACGCGTCACGCGTGACCATTCGTGTTTGGCCTCAGCTACGCCTCACGTCAGCGCATGGCTCCCTCCCGCCCAATACGCCAACCCCGCCCTCAATTCCCCCTCTATGCGGATGACTCTTCCGGAGAAAGCGACACCGAGCTGACACCCCGGCAACGTGGGAAATCTCAAGCAAATCGCAAGCGTATCAGCGAGGCCCATGATAAAAGCTTTGCTGATGATACGAATCCTGGTCGGGTACCGCTCAAAGCGGTCAACATAAACGATGACTCTGCTGAGAAACGCAGGAGAAGAAAAAGTGCAAAGAACCCTACTATTGACAGTCACGAAGTTGGGCCATCTGCGAGTGGTAGACAAGACGAAACTGAGGATGGGGGCACCCAAGCACATTCGTGGCATAAACAAGCCCTCAAGTCCAACATTGTTGAAACTCCAATTATTGATGTGCCTATTGACATTCGGAACTCGAATTATGAAGAATGGATGAAGATGGCAATGGATAATGTGCGTTTACTGCATACAGACTTTCCTCATGTTTATCTACGTTCATAGAAAATTAACCAAGCAAATTCATGGAACTTTGCGTTGATTGACTATTTCCATGATATGTCTCTTTTGAGGAATAATGTCGACAATTCCATCAACTTCCAGCGAGCGTCCAGTACACTAGACGGTTGTGTCAAGATCTGGACCAGTCGTGTGGACAGCGTCGGTACTGAGACCGGAAAACTTCTAAGTAACCTTGCCTCAGACGGGCGGGAAGCCGAGGACGAAGAGCCAACTTCTGATAATCCCGATGCTCAAGAACCATCCCACAAGAAGCGCAAGGCGACCCACAGATCTGAGTCAACTCTCGCGAAGAACGCCGCACAACTTAAAAGCAAGAAACTTGATTTAGAATTCAACGTCGATCCGCTCTTCCGGAAAACTTGCGAAGATTTTGATGAGGGTGGTGCGCACGGTTTGCTTATGAACCACCTCAGTCTGGGAGTTGGCAGTGGGGGTGCCCTCCGCGTCATTTTCGACGCAAGCGACTCCATGGGGAAGGTTGGAGAAGACGAAGACTTGCTCGAACCTGAGGATGATATCGATCTGACTGCTCTTCGTCGTAAGAGTGATTCGTTATTACTCGAGCGATCCTTACCTTGCTGGTTCAGATGACTTTTTCCCAGACCTCGAAGTTCTTGAGCGAAAGGCAATCTCTCACTCTCTGGAGGCATTCTCTTTTTCTAGGGACACCTGGGCTCTTGATGAAGCTGCTCTTTATCGTGATGATACCCCTCTAGTTCAAGATGACGGAGGTGCTGTCGAACCTGTTCAAACTGGCGGCACCCTCGATGTCGGCAGTAGCTCTTCCCCAGAAGAGGACTTCTTTATGGGTGATCAGGCTATCGAGGACGATTTTGGCGGAGATGACCCAGGTCCTGGCGGTTATGGTGAAGACGGCGAGGACGACTCTCCCGACATTCAAGCTGACCACCCCACGACTGGCGCTGACGAGGACCACCCCGCACCCCGTCGTGTCCCAAACGAACGCGCGCTAATCATGGCCATGACTGATGCTGACGGAGAAGGCGGAATGCTGGACTACTTTGATCAGTCACTTCTCAAGAACTGGGCTGGACCCGAGCACTGGAAGCTCCGCAAGACTGTACGACGACGTTCGTGTTTCCCTTCCGTACTGATCTCGTCGTGTAAGTTGACAAAATCCAATTGTGCAGCCGAAATTACAGAAACGACAGCCGCTTCTAAGCCAAAGCGGGAGAGGAAGGAAGCATTCAAGATTGACTTCGTATCCCCGGCGGAGAAAGATCTTAAAGAAACTGCGAAAGAGCTCTTCGCGTCAGTTACTCGGGGCGCGGGTGTGACCCTTCCTAAGCATTCTTTGGGGAGGGGTTCTAAGGGAAAGAAAGCCAAGGTTAAGGAAAAGCAAAATGACCACACACTCCCAGACGACATGCATTTCTCTAGTCGGCAGTTAATAACACTATTCTTAAAGCCTAAATTCTCTGTGAGCCTTCTGTCTGTGTCGTTATCCAGAGAAAATCTAACCATTCCCAGCTAAGGATGAGTGGTCAGCGCACCGCGCTTAACAACAATGGCGATGGCGAAGTCGATGAAGCTTTCTGGGCTCAAGCTGCCGCTGATCAAGCTGCAGGGCGTGCCTCATCGGATGGCGACGAAGGTGAGACTGCATCCTAAATGGATGAGCCAGCATTTTGCTAATTCCTGCGATCTGTCTTGTGCTAGCTGGAGATGATGGCTCGATTCCATTTAATACTCAGTTCTTCCATGATGACGACGACGACGGCCCCGGTTTCGATGACGGTTTTGAAGGTGACCTAGCTGGCACTGCAGATCCCGGAGAGCAGGATCTACTCGCAGATACTCAAGGAAAAGCAAGACGAGTCCGCCCAGAATTTGTCAATTATACCAAGCGCGCGAAGCGTGTAGACGTCCGGAGACTGAAGGAGAATATATGGAAAGGCCTCAAGATCCCTACTCCTGAGCGGCATCCTGACGATGTGGGGACGATGGTACGAGACATCTATGTGGAATCCGCGTGCGGAATTTGACCCATTTCGGTGGTTCTGTTCCTTTTTACCCCCAGGACGTCGACAGGGATGAACAAGCTGTTACAAAGCTCGAAGAAGCACGCACATTCGATGAAGTGATTGCCGGGTTGCAGTGCTCATACCCCGAAGATAAGCTGGCTGAGATCAGCACGAGCTTTTGCTTCATATGTCTTCTCCATCTCGCCAATGAACGTGGGCTCAAGATCGAGACCGGAGACGTCGACCTCTCTGCTATTCCAGACGTTGAGGAGAACGACACCGTTGGGAACATCTGGAACTTGAAGGTCAGCAGGATGCTGATGCGTTCTTATATGTGAAACTGATGGTGCTACAGGTTTACCGCGACTTGAATGCTACTCCGGCAGCATAGCCGAGTCTTGTTGGTACTCGCTGTTGTCAGCTTATGATTGTTGTCGTTGTTGTCATCATAATTTAAGGCCTTGATATCCTGCTCTGTTGTCCTGTCCTTGTTCGGCACTCCTTTATCAGCATCAATGTTTGCGTGTTACCCTAGTATTTATTCATTTAGGCATAAGGACATAGTGTATCAAATTTTTGTTCTAGAAAGACCTGGATATGGTGGGTATACAGCGCGGATGATGAGGGGATAACCAAATATGTACGTCCGAAGAAAACAAAAGGGCAGTTGTGACGAAGTCAAGGGAATACAACTTCGTCGAAATCAGTGGTAAGGCTACAAGAGACTAATGATACAGCAGTTGAGGGATATGAAAGCTACAAACTGAGAGCCCAGGAGGATGGTTATGGATATGTGTATGCACAGCCGGGTGCAGTGATGAGCATATGTATGTATGGGTGAGTGGTATTGCCGCATAAATTGTCGGCACTCCTTCAGCGGAACTTGCCCTTCCAGGCAGCCCACACAGCGTCGAAACGCCTGTTCTTGCGCGAAGACAGTTCGCTGAACTCGTCATACGCCTTCTGGGGAAGTTCGAGGACGTCATGAGGGATGGCCATGATGTTGTCGTCGTCGAAGACGGTGAGGAGGTCATTTGAATTAATACGAGCACTTGGTATATCCGAAACCAGGAAGGTGCGATCCGTATCGGTCGACGGAGTAAATGTGTATACGTCAAGATAACGTTCACACTTGTCGTGTGGCCGAGAGGCTATGATGAAGCAAAGAATTGATCAGCACGGGATGAGGATGAGTGGATGGTATGGCAAATGCCCACCTTGGACAACCATAACCCGACGCTGGACCATAGCGACTGCAACAGAACCGTAGCTCAACATGGTGAAGTGATGCGATGAGTGGGGGACTGTTGATGGTAGATGTCTGGATGAGGCAGTAGGCACACCGACGGGAGCAAAACAAGTTGGAACAGAGGCGTCTGAAAGACGGACTGATGGCTGGAGTCGCGCAGAAGACGTGGACCTTAAAAGAGAGCTGGGGCTATTGTCCTGCAAGCACTCCAAAGGAACGGGCAAGATAAGGCAAGCGACATAGGAAGACAATAACAACCTGTTGCGAAGCGAAAGACAAAAAACAAGGGCCAGCCACATAATCACGTGATGGGCGCAAATACAAAAGACGAGCGATAACGCATGGTCGGCCCCGTGCCTTGCTTTTTCCGTAGTTCGCACCTGTTATCCCCTGACTCCCGAGCGCCCTCTCCAACTTATTTGGTGCTCTTTGTTGGCGCTGGCGCACTTTCCTCCCATGTGCCATGTGCAAAGTCATGGATAGCGTCTCGGAGGGGATTCGTGATCGGTCTATAACTAGGATACTACATTGCCGGCCTGACGACGCACGTCTGCCGTATCCAACTGGAGGTTGCTACATTTCTGCGTATCGCAGGTGTCTCCTGCCGACTCGAAACGAAATGCAAAGAAAGAAAAATAACTTACCCGAAACCTGGGCAACACTGGCCCGTCGAAATAAACCATATTCCGATCATAAAGCAATGACTGAACCGGTGCTTTCGTTGCAAGGACCGAAATCGCCCGAGGTGTATCCGGGCTGTTCGCTGTTTTAGGGTCAGGCGGGGTACCGCACTGCACCGTACGGCGTGATTGGGCCGTGGGAAGTGCGGTGGTAGTGGAAAGAAAAAATATGACTCCAATAGTTGGCCGACGGGATGCAACCGCGGATTCGGTGGTTACACCCCCAGTTGTCGAGCGCCGTTATACGTGCCAGCGCCCCCCGTCTGTATCTCTTCCCTCGTATGTATGGGCGCTCGAAGCAATCAGGCACGATAACTTAGTAGGTGTATTGCACAAGATGCCACTTGGACACGTCGACACTCCGAGCTCACCAATCGGACAAATGAATGGTTGGATTGAGCGTCTTGTTGTCTCGACCAGTTAATGCGGGCGTGGACCCATTGCAAATCTTCTGCAATGCGCAATGCGCTCCTCTCAATCGCCGCATCCGGTGATCGCGAAAATGCGATTTCGATGATGAAAGGACCGGGCACCGGGGCAAGTTGCAGTTCGCGCATAGCGTGGAAGGATGATCCGGTGTAGCCGTGTAAGTTAGGGCTATTGGACTGCGCCATCGTCACACGTTCCTGGCGTAGTGGGACCTGTGAGCTTAGTTACATAGCCAGGGGGGACCCAACACGAAAGTTAA